>CAKNXH010052167.1:166-12337 GCA_932178445.1 Andricus quercusramuli | reverse complement strand
AAATTAACTTTTTTGTGCTAATTTATATTCTCAGGTTGAAAATTTAAATGTTTTATAAGAAATTAGTAATTTTTGCTTGAAAAATCAACAATTCGGCATACAATGCAACTATTAAAATTTCGTATTTTTGGCTGTAAAATTCTCAAATTTGGTAGAAAATTCAACTATTTGGTTGAAAATGAAATATTGTTGGAAATTTTTCTTTTTTAGTTAAATTCAACTGTTATTCATTTAAAATCAAAATATTATTTGGTTCAAATATGAATTATTACTCTTTTTGTTTAAAATTCATGTCTTTAGTTTAAAGTTTGACTCTTTAATTAAAAATTCATCTTTTTTGTTTTAGATTCATCATTTCAGTTAAAAATTTTACTATTTTGTTAAAAATTCGTTTTTTGCTGTTGAAAATCGATTTATTTAATTGAAAATTTAACTATTTTGATGAAAATTAGTCTTTCTAGGTTGAAAATTCTATTACTTACGTAGAAAATGCAACCATATGAATATTTATATTTTGTTCAAATTCCAATCAAGTTTAGAATAAAACTGATTCCTCCACTTGGAACGTTTTTAATGTAAAATGAATCATTTTTGAACGCTTTTTATTTAAAATTATTGAATTGTAAATGTTCACAACTTAAAATTGTTCAATTTTAATTTTAGTATTTTGGATTTGATGTATTTTGGGATCGCATTAAATTTAAAATTGTGCAATACGAGCGATTTATTAAGAAATTATACAAATTCTAAAGTTTCATCAGAATATTTTTCAAATTAAGAATCTCGAAATTTGTAGTTATTAAAATCAATGCTTCAAATCTGGATTCAAACCTTCTTTTTTTTTTTAATTTGGAACCCTTTTTAATGTAAAATAGATCAATTTCAAACTATTTGAATATTTATATTTTGTTTGGATAAAAATTAATATTTTTCACTTAAAATTAACAATTTTAGTTGAAGATTCATAATTTTAGTTAGAAATTCATCTCTGGCTGAAGATCCAACTACTTTGTATTATCTTTTTTGGTTAAAATTTGTGTTATTTGGTTAAATATTTAATAATTTTCTTTAAAATTCAATTTTTTTAAGACAATTATTCTAGGCGGTTGAAAATTTAACTGTTTTAGTAAACATTCGTCTTTTCGGGTTGAAAATTGAACTATTTTGTTACAAAATTCAATCTATTTGTTTGAAAATTAATCTGTTTTATATAAGGGTTAAAGTATTTTGCTACAAATTCGTCTTTACTGTCTGGATCCAACAGTTTATTTTTAATTAAAATACTTATTTGATGAAATATCAACTGTTACAGGTTTCGCTGAAAGTTCATCTTTCTAGGTTGAAAATTCTACTTCTTTCTCTCAAGTTGATCTCCTTTCTTAAAATTTCATTTTATTTTTTATTTATTTGTATTATTCCTACAGGGTGTCTACTCAAATCCTTTCAGTTTCTAGGAATTCAATTAATATTACAAGATATTCTTAAATATTTTAGCGCGATCGACTAATTAAATAATACTAAAAACATAATTAATGATTTCTTGAATTTTTCTCTTAAAGTCCTTGAATTTGAATAATAATTGAAATAAATTTTTATTTTATATACTTATACTTAAAATGCAGTGCATATTTTGGTAAGTGAAAAAGATCATTTTTTAAACAAATAGCTGAATTTTGAACAAAAAAAAGATCAGTCTTCAACAAAAATGATGAAGTTAAATTTTCAGTAAAAAAATAAATTTTCCAGAAAAAACAGACTTATTTAAAAAACAAATTTAATTTAATTTTCGACCAAGTAGTTTTATTTTCAAGCAAAAAGATAAATTTTCAACTAAAATGATGAATACTTAGCTGGAATACTTGAATTTTAAACCAAGAAAATGAATTTTCTACCACAAAAACGATTTTTCAATAAAATACATAAATTTTCAACGGAAATGATCAATCTTTAACTGGAATAGTTGATTTTTTAACCAAAAAGAAGAATTTTCAACCAAGAAGATTAATTTTTATTAAATAAGACGAATTTTCAATAAAATACATGAATCTTCAATTGAAAAGATAAATTGTCAATCAACAATTGAATAGTTAAACTTTCACTTAAAAATTAATGTTTAACATTAAATTACAAACAACAATATTAATTTTCAATCCATAATATTAATTTCTACTGGAAAAGTGAAAATTTTATAAAAAATAATAAATAATAAAATAATAAGAAATTTTCAACAAAATAGTTGAAGTTGCAACAGGAATAGTTAAATTTTCAGTAAAAAAATTAATTTCCAGCCAAAGAAAAAACGAATTTTCAACAAAATAGCTCATTTTTCATCCAAGGAGATGAACTTTCAATTAAAATGATGAATCTTTAAAACAAAAAATTAATTTTTAACAAAAGAGTAACTCTCAACCAAGTAATTAAATCTTATAAAAAATTTAAATTTAGAATTTAAAAATTTAAAGATTCATAGTTTCGCACACGATTGAAACCCGAAAAATCTTAAAATTTTAAATTCTAAATTTAAATTTATTATAATGAATCATCGTGAAAGTATCAAATCTATTATTAAGTAATTAAATCTTCTTTCGGAAAATATGAACTCGGAACGAAAAATGTGGTAGCTGATATTTCAAACAGAAAAGATTACAATTTTCAATAAAAAATAATGGAATTCAACCAAAAAGATTGAATTTTCAACCAAATAGATGAATATAGTAATAGAGAGCTATACTTTTACAAATGAAGAATCATTTTCATTCAATTCAATACTGTAATTTTTAAAAAGGTAGGCAACCTCTTAAAAATTTCCCTGACTTTAAGAAAAATTCCCTGACATTTCCAGGTTTATAAAAATTCCCTGACAATTGCAGATAGGGTAGACACCCTGTCATAATTTAAGTTCGAAATTCGTTTCTTCTCAAGTTCAAAATTAATCCTTATTTCAGCCAATTAACGAAGAAGTTCAAAAATATTTTGAATATGAAAACTTACTAGCTTTTCTTTTAACGCCAGACAGTACGTGCATGCTAGAACTGAGAGAGTTCAAAATATCATTGCACGACTGGGCTTTCGATCTCTTTAAAGGCCTGGAAGCTAAGTGTGAAGGAGAAGCTTCCTCGTCGGATTTCGAGGATTCATCCCTGGCTCTTTTCTGCGTCATTTCTTCCAATGTTTCTAATTCTTCGCTAAAGATTCCATCAGTGCGTTGTTTCTTGACCAATTCGGAGGTGACATCTTCCCTTGATGCGTGTCGTTTTAGGGATATTTCTCTGAGTGCCTGGACGACATTGGGTGATTTATTGTCAGGGTGGCACACCATGTTCAACATTTTATGCCTCTCTGAAGAAGAATATCTCATCGCGTCGGGCTGGGCGATTCTAACTGTTACTGGCATCCTCATTTTGGCTGCTTTCGTATTTATCAAGGGAGTTGGACTTGCGTTGAGATTCACTTTTGGAAAATGTCCCATTCCATATTGGGATTGGTGTAGTAATTTGTTGCCGATTTCGGAAGCGTATTTCGACAATCGTGTTGTTAAACCTGGAGATGTCGCGTCTGAGTAGACTCTGCAAAACAAAGATATTATTTATAAGAAGCGGAAAAATTAGTTTAAATTAAAAATCTTATTGTCTTATTTACGAACTGTTCTGAAATAATTCAATTCTGAATGCCTTGAATTTAAAATTGTTTAATTTCCATTACTCTTAATTGGAATTTCGAATGATTCCAATTTAGAATGAAATTAAGTCTTCAAATTGGAACGTTTTTAATTTCAAATCTTTACAACTTAAAATTGTTCAATTGGAATTTGATTATTTTTGAAATTATGCATTTTGAAAAGGTATTAAACTTTTAGTAGTAAACTTTTAAAATGAACAAAATATTCAAATTTATATTTTTTACTATTATAATTATTGCATCGCATTAAAAGTAAAATTAAACCTTCGATTTAGAACGTTCTCCAAATTCCACACAAAACAGATTGATTTCAAATGTTTTAATTTGACATTTTTTAATTTTTAGTGTTTAGAACTTCATTGATCAATTGGAATTTGAATATTTTGCAAATTATGCATTTTAAGATCAGATTAAATTCGAATTTGAATAATTTGAGTGATTTAATTGTAAATTATTCAAATTCTAAATGTTCTGTAAATGTTTAAAAACAAAATTTTCAATTTTGTAAACAATCAAATTGAGGAATCAAATTTAAGATGAGAATAATTTTTCAATTAAAATTTTTTTAATGAAAATAGATCAATTTCAAACAATCAAATAAAAATAAATATTCAAAAGAAAAATGGCCAAACTTGTATTTTTAATTATTAAATGAAGAAATTACATATAGAACAAAAAACTCTTAAATTTGAAACTTTGTAAATGGAAAATACATCAATTTTAAAAGCTTTAATATTAAATCATTGAAATTTAAATGTTCACGCAACTTGAAATTGTTTGATTTTAGTATTTCTGAAATTATGCACTTTTAGATCGTAATGCATTCGAAATTGTACAATGTGAGCTATTTAATGAGAAATTATTCAAATCCTAACGTCACAATTGAAAATATTTTCTAATCGTTCAAAATAAAAATTTCCAACTTTGTATTTGTAACTAGTACATACTAAAATTAAGGCATCACAAATACAAAAAATAAATTCTTCAATTTGGAATGTTTTTAATGTTAATAGAATAATTTAAACCGCCTTTATCTTAGATTATTAACTTTGAAATGTTTACAACTTCGAATTGTTCAATTTTAATTCGAGTATTTTCGAAATTATGCATTTTGGGATAGTTTTGAATTTGAAATTGTAAAAATTTGAGCAAATTTATATAAAATTATTGCAATTTTTAATATTTTGTAAATCTTCAAATATGTAACTATTGAAATTAAGCCATCAAATTCAGAATAAAATTCTTCAATTTGGAACGTTTTCAATGTAAAATAGATCAATCTCAAACGCATTAATTTTTAATTATTGAATTTTGAATGTTCAAAACTTCAAATTCAATTTTAATTTTAGAATTTTGATTATTATGCACTTTGAGATCGTATTGAATTTGAAATTTTACAATTTGAGCGATTTAATTAAAAATCGTTTAAATTCTAAATATTTTGTAAATATTTAAAATCGAAACCGCTAAATTTGTAAATATTTAAATTAAGGCATCAAATGTACAATACAAACAAGTATTTCATCTTGAACGTTATTAATTTAAAATAGATCAATTACAAACACATTAATTTCGAATGTTTAATTTTAATTTTTTATATATTTCGAAAATTATGCATTTTGGGTTCGGATTGAAATATAAATCTTAAAAGTTGTATTTGATTAATAAAATTAAGGCATTACATATAAAATAAAATTAATTCTTCAATTTGGAAAGTTTTTAATGAAAATATATTATTTTTAAAGGTTTTAATATAAAATTATTCAATTTAAAATGTTTATCTAAAATGTTTAAATAAATTTAAAAAATTGCAATATAAAATTATTAAATCTTAAATCTTTACAACTTTAAATTGTTCAATTGCAATCTGAGTATGCTTAAAAATTATGAATTTTTTAGATCATATTGAATTCGAAATTGTACAATTTGAGGGGTTTAATTAAAAAATATTAAAATCCTGTTTAAATTTAGAATGTTAATTATTTATAATTCTTCACACAAATTAATACTAAGTTTTGAGATTCATATTAAAAAGCTTAAAATAAGAACATGCCCCTGAAGAACCGAATTAAAAACTATTTAATTATAAATTATTCAAATTCAAAATATTTAGTAAATGCTGAAAATCAAAATTTTCTAATTTGTAACTACTATTAAAATTAATACACAACATTTAGGTTGAAATTAATTTTTCAATTTGGAGCGATTAAATTCGAAATGTTCACAACTTTAAATGAATTAATTTAAGTGTATTTTTGGAATTATGCAATTTTAGATGATATTAATTTTGAAATTCTACAATTTCTACCATTTAACTATAAATTATTCAAAATATAAATATTTTGTAAATGTTCAAAATCAAAATCTTTAAAATTGTAACTGAAAATTTTGACATGACACTTGAATTAACATTATTTTTTTAATTTGGAACAGGTTGTAAATTGTCAAAATAAAAATCTCCAAATTTGTAAATATAAAAATGAAGGCATCACATCAAGAATAAAATTAATTTTTCTATTTGGAACAATCTCAATGTAAAATTGATAAATTTCCAACTTGTTGATGTTACATTTTTTAACTTTAAATTGTTTAATTTTAATTATAGAATTTTTGAAATTGTACATTTTGGAATCGTATTGAATTCTAAATTGTAGAATTTGTGCGATTTAATGAAAAATTATAGTTTCAATGCAACACAGATCAATTTCAAACCTTTCAATTTTACATTTTTTAACTTTAAATCTTGCGGGATCTTATTCAATTTTCAATTGTACAATGTGAACGATTTAATGACAAATTATTATACATACATTTTTATACTTGTAATTATATTTTTATAACTAATTTTATAACTATACATAATGCAAATTATTCAGAAATAAAGAATCAGATTGAGAATAAAATTATTTAATGAATTTGGAACGTTTTTAATGTAAAATAGATCAACTTTAAAAGGCTTGAATCTGAAATTATTAAATTTGATTTAATGCTTTCACGATGATTCATTATAATACATTAAACATTTAAAGTTATTAAAATTTAATTTATTTTTAATTATTGAATTCGAAATGTTCACAACTTAAAATTATTTAATATTAGTATTTTTGAAACTGAATTTTTAGATCGTATTGATTTCAAAATTGTACAATTTGAACAATTCAATTATAAATTATTCAGACGATTTAATGAGAAATTCTAAAAAAGTCTAACGTTTCAATTCAGAATATTTTGTAAATTTTCAAATTATGAATCTGGAAACTTGTAGTTATTAAAACCAAGGCATCAAATTTGGAATCATAAATTCATTTTTTTTTTTAATTTGGAAATTTTGAAATGTAAAATAGATCAATTTCAAACGCATTAATTATTAAGTACTGAAATTTAATTGTTAAAAACTTGAAATTCAATTTTAATTTTAGAATTTTGATTATGCATTTTGAGATCGTACTGAATTTGAAATTTTACAATTTGAGCGACTTAATAAGAAATTATTTAAATTCAAACGTTTCAATTTAGAATATTTGGTTGATTTTCAAAATTAAAATCGCCAATTTTGTAACTATTAACATTAAAGCACCAAATTTAGCATCAGACATTAATTTTTCAATTTGGAACGTTTTTTATGCAAAATTCCTCAATTTTAAACGCATTAATTTTAAATTAATAATTTCAAATGTCCACAATTTGAAATTTTTTAAATTGTAATTTTATTATTTTTGAAGTTATGCATTCTAACGTTATTGTGCATCCTGGAATCGTATTGAATTTGATTAAATGCTTTCACGATGATTCATTATAATAAATTTAACATTTTAAGTGATTTAAATTTAACCCGGAAAAGCTGAAATTTTAAATTTATTATAATGTTCCAAATATACATCTTGAAATTTGAATTTGATTAATAAAATTAAGGTATTACATGTAGAAAAATGCCCCTGAAGAACCGAATTAAAAACTATTTATTTATAATTTTTTTAATTCAAAATATTAAGTAAATGCTGAAAATCAAAATCTTCAAATTTGTAATTACTATCAAAATTAATGCATAACATTTAAGTTGAAATTAATCTTTCAATTTGAAGCGATTAAATTTAAAATTTTCACAACTTTAAATTGATTAATTTAAGTATATTTTTGGAATTATGCATTTTGAAATGGTATTAATTTTGAAATTCTACCATTTCTACCATTTAATTATAAATTATTCAAATTATAAATATTTTGTAAATGTCCAAAATCAAAATCTTTAAATTTGTAACTGAAAATTTATTCATAGCACTTAAATTAAAATTATTTTCACAATTTGGAACGTTTTAAATGTAAAATGTATCAATTTCGAACGCTTTTTACTTGAAATTATTAAATTTTAAAGGTCCACAACTTGAAATTGTTTAATTTTAATATTTTGGATTTTATGTATTTTGTGATCGCATTAAATATTAAATTGTACAATACGAGCGATTTAATGAGAAATTATACAAATTCTAACATTTCAATTAAGAATATTTTGTACATTTTCAAATTAAAAATCTTGGAATTTGTAGTTATCAAAATCAATGCATCAAATTTGGAATAAAAAAATGCATTTGTTTTTAAAGATTTGGAACCTTTTTAATGTATCTATTTTTAAAATAGATCAATTTCAAATGCATTAATTTTTAATTATTGAATTTTAAATATTTAATTTTTATTTTTAGTATTTCGAAAATTATGCACTTTGGGTTCGTATTGAAATTTTCAATATGAGCGACTTAATGAGAAATTAATTAAATTCAAATTTAGAATTAAACAAACATTTTTCAATTTAGAACGTTTTTGATGTAAAATTGCTCAATTTTAAACGCATTAATTTTAAATTATTGAATTTCAAATGAGCGATTTAATAAGAAATTATTCAAATTCTAGCGTTTCAATTTCGAATATTTCGTGATTGTTAAAAATATAAATCTTAAAATCTGTATTTGTGCCTAATAAAATAAAGGCATTGAGAATAAAATTAATTCTTAAATTTAACCAGAAAAAAACTTTAAATATCAAATTTATTATAATGTTAAAAATATAAATCTTAAAATTTGTATTTTATTATTAAAATTAAGGCATTACATATAGCATACAATTAATTCTTCAATTTGGAACGTTTTTAATGTAAATAGATTAATTTTAAAGGGATTTTAATATAAAATTTTAAATGTTTACAACTTCAAAATTGTTCAATTGCAATCTGAGTATTCTTTAAAATGAGGCATTTTCTAGATCATATTGAATTCCAAATTGTGTAATTTGAGCGGTTTAATTAGAAAATATTCAAATCCTACCGTTTAAATTTCGAATGTTAGTAAACATTTAAAATAAAATTCTCCAAATTTGTAATTCATCACACAAATCAATACTAACTTTTGAAATTTAAATTAAAAAGCTTAGAATAAGAAAAATTAATGAGAAATTATTTAAATTCGAACGTTTTAATTCAGAATATTTTGTTAATTTTCAAAATTAAAATCGTATTTAATTCGAAATCAATGTAAAAATTGATTAATTTCAAACTTGTTAATTTTACATTTTTTAACTTTAAATTTGCTCAACTTTAAATTGTTTAATTTTAATTATAGAATTTTCAAAATTGTGCATTTTGGAATCGTATTGAATTCGTTTTAATGCTTCCACGATGATTCATTAGAATAAATTAAAAATTTAAAGTGATTTAAATTTAACCCCAAAAAAGCTTTAAATTTTTAATTTATTATAATGTTAAAAATATAAATCTTAAAATTTGTATTTGATTAATAAAATTAGGGCATTACATATAGAATAAAATTAATTCTTCAATTCGGAACGCTTTTAGTGTAAAAAAGATAAATTTTAAAAAATTTAATATATAATTATTAAATCTTGAATCTTTACAACTTTAAACTGTCGAATTGCAATCTGAGTATGTTTTAAAATTATGCATTTTATATATCATATTGAATTCGAAATTGTACCATTTGAGCGGTTTAATTAAAAAATATTTAAATCCTACAATTTGGAGCAATTAAATTTGAAATGTGCACAACTTTAAATTAATTAATTTAAGTGTATTTTTGAAATTATGCATTTTGAGATGGTATTAATTTTGAAATTCCACAACTTGTGCCATTTAATTATAAATTACTCTAATTATAAATATTTTGTAAATTTCAAAATCAAAATCTTTAAAATTGTAACTGAAAATTTAGACATGATACTTAAATTAACATTATTTTCTCAATTTGGGACGTTTTAAATGTAAAATGGATCAACTTCAAACGGTTTTTCTTTTTAATTATTGAATTTTAAATGTTCATAACTTAAAATTATTTAATATTAGTATTTTTGAAATTACGAATTTTAGGATAGTATTGATTTCAAAATTGTTTAATTTTAATTATAGAATTTTTGGTATGGTGCATTTCTGAATCGTATTGAATTTGATTTAATGCTTTCACGATGATTCATTATAATAAATTTAACATTTAAAATCAAATTCTCAAAAGCTTGAAATAAAAAAAAGAAAATGTCCCTAAAGAACCGAACTAAAAACTTTCCGATTAAGCCATCAAATTCAGAATAAAATTAATTCATTAATTTGGAACGTTTTTACTTAAATAGCTTAATTTTAAAGATTTTAATATAAAACTATTAAAATTTTTAATGTTTAAAACTTCAAAATTGTTCAATTGCAATTTGAGTATGCTTTAAAATGAGGTATTTTTTAATCATATTGCTGAATTTTAAAGTATAAAATTTGAGCGGTTTAATTAGAAAATATTTAAATCCTACCGTTTAAATATAGAATGTTAGTAAACATTTAAAATAAAATTCTCCAAATTTGTAATTCCTCACACAAATTAATACTAACTTTTGAAATTTAAATTAAAAAGCTTAAAATAAGAAAATGCCCCTAAAGAACCGAACTAAAAACCTTCCGATTACTTTTCAAAATATTGAAAAAACTTTTTAAAAAATCACTATATATTTGAGATTGTATTAAATTCGAAATTGTAAAATTTAAGCGAATTAAAAATTATTCCCAGTTTTAATATTTTGTAAATGTTCCAAATAAAAATCTTCAAATATGTAACTATTCAAATGAAGCCATCAAATTCAGAATAACATTAATTCTTCAATTTGGAATGTTTTCAATGCAAAATAGATCAATTATAATCAATTTGAAATTTAAAGTGATTTAAATATAACCCGAAAGAGCTTTAAATTTAAAATGTATTATAATGTTAAAAATATAAATCTTAAAATTTGTATTTGATTAATAAAATTAAGGCATTACATATAGAATAAAATTAATTCTTCAATTTGGAACGTTTTTAATGTAAATAGATTAATTTTAACGGTTTTAATATAAAATTATTACATTTAAAATGTTTAAAACTTCAAAATTGTTCAATTGCAATCTGAGTATGCTTTGACATGAGGTATTTTTTAATCATATTACTGAATTCTAAAGTATAAAATTTGAGCGGTTTAAATAATAATACATTTAAAGTGATTTAAATTTAACTCGGAAAAGCTTTAAATTTTAAATTTATTATGTCAAAAATTTAAGTCTTAAATTTTGTATTTGATTAATAGAATTAAAGCATTGTATGTGAATAAAAGTAATTCTACAATTTGGAACGTTTTTTAATGAAGAAGAGAAATTGTTTGAAGATTTTAATATAAAATTATTAAATGTTTACAACTTCAAAATTGCTCAATTGCAATATGCTTTAAAATGAGGTCTGTTTTCGATAATATTGAATTGCAAATTGTAGAATTTGAGCGGTTTAATTAGAAAATATTTAAATCCTACCATTTAAATTTAGAATGTTAGTAAATATTTAAAACAAAATTCTCCAAATTTGTAATTGTTCATACAAATCAATAATAAATTTTGTAAATTAAATTAAAAAGCTTAAAACAAGAAAAAGAGAACCAAAAACCTTCCAAAAACTTTCCAAAATACTGAAAAAACTTTTAAAAAATCACTATATTTTTCAGATTGTATTAAATTCAAAATTGTATTTAGAATGTTTCAATGCAAAGAGAGATGAATTATAATAAATTTAAAGTGATTTAAATTTATTATGTCAAAAATTTAAATCTTAAAATTTGTATTTGATTCAGAAAATTAAAGCATTACATATGAATAAAATTAATTCTCCAATTTGGAACGTTTTTTAATGAAGAAGATAAATTGTTTAAAGATGGTAATATAAAATTATTAAATGATTACAACTTCAAAATTGTTCAATTGCAATATGCATTAAAGTGAGGTATTTTTTCGATAATATTGAATTCCAAATTGTAGAATTTGAGCGGTTTAATTAGAAAATATTTAAATCCTACCCTTTAAATTTAGAATGTTAGTAAACATTTGAAATAAAATTCTCCAAATTTGTAATTGTTCATACAAATCAATAATAACTTTTGCAAATTAAATTAAAAAGCTTAAAACAAGAAAAAGAAAATGCCCCTAAA
>CAKNXH010052165.1:0-49355 GCA_932178445.1 Andricus quercusramuli | reverse complement strand
ATATATATATATATATATATATATATACATATACATACACACACACAGATAGCAGCAGACTCTATACGTTTGTTGGGTAGCTACGACAGCGCCAACAATTTGGAACTATTGGGAAGAAATTTGAATTTCAATTCAATATTAACGAAAAATCTGATAGTAAACAATTCATTTCAAAACGAAGATTAACATTATTGATTAAAATGAATTGATATTCACTGCTTTTTTCATAAACATTGCCCAAATAACTTCAAGATACCCAATAGTTCGCGTTTCAGATGGCGCTGTTCTCAAAGTCACCGATTTATCCTGCATGCGTATACTCTATGGTTATAGATACATTATAGATTGAGATGTGGAGCCTTGTGGCTAGCCCCACCCGACCACTGAGAAAAGTCGTTCTCGCATTGAGTTTATTCGAGATTAATTAAAAATAAGAATGTTCTTGATTATTTGAGTTAACAAAATTAATATTAATCATTCTTTGACGTGTAATTGACATTTATGAAATGTTACATTTATTAAATTCTACAAAAAAACATGAAAAATGATATGTCTAAAAAGTTCTATATATCGCTGTATTATATAGAATACAGCGGTATATAGCACTTAGATGGTAACGCATAGATTATTCTATAGAATACAGTGATATATAGCACTTTCAAAACATATATTTTTCAATAATTTTTTTTAGAATTTAATGCCGGTCAACGGATGAGATGCACCCGTCCAATGGAACTCGTAAACGACAACAGCTTCTATAGCAAAAGTTGGAGAGTCGGATAGGCTGCTTGTGGTTTTAGTGTGTAACGTCTGGTGCATCGACATACATGTGTGTTTTCCTGTGTCAGTAGCTGAACCTAGAACGTGTCCTTGGGCGGGGTGTATTGACCTTCCGGCTTCGTACCGCAGAGTCGAGGCACAAGAAAATGCTCCCTCCCCCTCACGCGGCTTTTTTCACTTTATACCATTTTTCTGAAAAACGTCTTTGGAATCTCAAAATAAACACTGTAATCGTTTAGCAGTTTACCTATTTTGTATAGATGGAATCGGATTCATGATTTTAGGATGAATCCCTATTTAAACTTGCAATTGTTTACCACCCAGTATTATATGTGACGTGCGCCGATGAAAGGAAGCTTACTCTAAAAAAATCGAAATCAAGGTTTTTACACCTTTCGATTGTTTTTGAGTTGCTCTTTTTAATGAAACCATCGAAAAAAATTTCCGAGCGTTATTCCTCTTATAAAAAGGACATGCATTTCAGACAACTTCATATTGCGTGCCTCATTCTGCGTTACCTGTTAGCTAACTTCATGCGTAGTGCTGGTTAATCATTTGGCGCGGATTTCGAATTTTAGATTTAGTCAATATAGGCACTACCGCAAACTCTTAGCGCAGTCTGGCAGGTCTGATCCGAATCGATTAATTCAATCAATGAATCTCGAAAGCTAATGCGAGCGACGATCAAGTAATTGATGAATGACTCTCGAAAGCGAATGCGATAAAGTGTAGGGTAAAACCCACTCATGGGCTAGCCAAAAAACGTTCCATTTTCGTCCAACTCGCGCATACCAGCTCCACGGCCGTCTTAGTTACCATTCAACACAACCGCTAGCTGTACATTTATTCAATATGGCGGTGTAGATCGTATAGTTGCTGATTGGCTGCCAATGCACCCCAATCTTGCTCCCCAACCACACTGCGCATGTGTCGCGCCAAATTTCTGATTGACTGCATAGCGCGCGCTTATTTAAAATGTTTAAAATATGCAAATCATTGTTTCAAACAAATAATAATGAGAAAATGCATAAAAATACATTTTTTATTGCAAAATATACTTTCGCAGTCATAAATATAATAATTATTTGATTTCGCTGCTGAAAACACATTATTCGTTCGGACATCGTTTTTAGCAGAACAAGTATATGCATTAGGGTGGTCCAAAAAACGCTTTTCGAGCTACAGGGCAAGTCCCCCCGCCCCGCAAATGTTTCCATTTCCGGACAAAAAAAATCCCTAATTTTTTTTCGAAATTCGAATATTATCACGTGCCACCGGGCACTTCAAAATCCCATTTAATCAACATATAATTATTTTTTTTTTTAACCCCCCCCCCCCCCCCCCCCACAGCACCCCAAATATGACCTAAAAAAAATTTGAATAAAATGTAAAAAATAATCGTGTTTTCTGATTCAAATGTAATAGTTTGTCATTGTTTGGAGTAGTGATTTTTTAAAAAAACATTATGTCCTTATTTAAACAATTACTTATTGTTTATTTTAAACATTTTTAAAAATTGACCCAGAGATGTCCAGTTTTTTCTCAAATTTGTATCCTATGCTACTTCTTGTTA
Organism: Andricus quercusramuli; assembly: GCA_932178445.1. Taxonomy (NCBI): domain Eukaryota; kingdom Metazoa; phylum Arthropoda; class Insecta; order Hymenoptera; family Cynipidae; genus Andricus; species Andricus quercusramuli. The sequence goes on along the minus strand of CAKNXH010052165.1, from coordinate 47,002 downwards.
AATAATTATATGATTTTGATACATATCTTTTAATGTTTAATAAATTTCTATTTGTGTAAACAATTTTGATTTGCTTGAGCAGTTTTTTTCCGATAACTTTAAAAAAATAAAATACACATAATTATTGTCTGACTTTATAGTGTGTAGAAAGAATATATTAATCATTTTTTAATTGTTTAAATAAATATAATTTGTTTGAGCAATTTTTTTTCCAAAAATATTGTTTCTCTATTAAAAAATGTGGATCTATAATATAAAATATTAAACATGCAATTATCTTCGTAAATAATTTTAATACATATTTTTTCTGTCTTCCAGTATGTCAGATTGATATTCATAAGACTTTAAAATGCTATAATGAAATATATAATCTAAATCCATTTCATATGCAGTCTAATTATGAAGAAATATAAAGAAAGCAATGATAAATACACTTTTATAATACAAATTTTATTATGACTTTGATTTATTTGATAATTCGCCAAAGAAGATGTAAACCATCCATACTCAATTTGAAGGAAATTTGAAAAAAAACAATGATTAATTGTATAAACAATAACATAAAGTTTTTAGCAGAATTTATTACTCCTCGAAATCATTAAATATTATGTTTAATTCAGAAAACACGATTTAAAAAATATGTTTGGAAAAGTAATTGTTTTAACAAATTATATTTCTTTAAACAACTGAAAAATGATTAATATATTCTTTCTATACTCTATACAGTCAGAAAAATAATTGTATGTATTTTATTTTATTCAATTTTTTTAAAGTTATCGAAAAAAAAAATGCTTAAGCAAATAAAAATTGTTTAAACAAATAGAAATTTATTAAAAATTAAAAGGAATGTATCAAAATTATATAATTATTTAACAAAAAGTAGCATTGGATACCAATTTGAGAAAAAACTGGACATCTCTGGGTCAATTTTTAGAAATTTTGAGAATAAATAAAAAGTAACTGTTTAAATAATTACCTAATGAGTGGGACGATGGTCGTGGGGGTTGAGGCATAGGCTTTGGACCCACCCCGTCGGCTTGCGGGTTCGATTCCCGCCTCGCACTCTGGAAGAGCCTCGGTGGCCCATGCGGTGAATACTAGCCTAGCAAGGTAGTTGTTCATCTCCGGAGAGTCGTGGGACTGGTACCTCTAGAGAAAAAGGTTCTCTAAGTACTTAAGGCTGTTGCTCTTGGTGGTTCGGAACCCACCTTAAACTGTAGGCCCCCTCCCACCACCAAGTAAGTGTGGGGGGTGTGTGAAGGAATAGGGAAGAGATACAAGAAAAATGTAAACCCTTAGTGGACACATTAGAAGCTTCACTTCCAGACAATTACCTAATGTTTTCAAAAAAAAATTACTACTCCAAACAATGACAAAATATTACATTTTAATCAGAAAATACGATTATTTTTTACATTTGTTGGCAATAAATAATTGTTTGAATAAGTTATATTTATTAAAACAATTGAAAAGTGTTTAAAAAGTCATGGGAAATATTCAGATTATCCATTAGTAATTATTTGTATGAAAAATACGACGGAAATGGTTAAAAACTAACAATAATACGCAAAAATATAGTTTTTGGATTTTGGGGTCATGTTTGGGGCGCTTTGGGAGGGTAAGGGTGGGATAAAAATATAGGTTATTAGTATGATTTTATTTAATAGGTACTCCTCTTCAATCCCTAAAAAGTTCGGCACGTTTCGAGTAAACCCTGAAGTATGAGTTCAATTTTTCGAAATTCCGAAATTTCCCCATGTTATTTAAATGGGATTTTGAAGTGCCCGGTGGCACGTGTTAATATTCGAATTGAAAAAAAAAATTAGGGATTTTTTTCTCCAGACCTGGACACATTTCTTTTTTTTGGGGGGGGGGGGGGGGCCACTTGCCCTCTAGGGTGAACAAAATTTTTGCAATGCATTTTTGGACCACCCTAATATGCATTGTCATCGAGATTTAATTAATTATCATTAATAATTTTAATAATATTATCAATAATACTGTTAATTATTATTAATTAATTATCAATTAAAAATTATAATATTGATAATATTAATAATAATGAAAATACTTTACAATCACAAGAATTCAACTGTATTTTAGAAAGATAATTATTAATTTCATATATTTGTACTTTAAGCAAAAATGCCAAAACGCCGAATAGAACGTTCTTTTGCTGAAGAAAAACAATTCAATTATTAAAACGAGAAAAAAGGCTGCTCAACAACGCGCTTATCGTCAGAAAATTCATAATGAGAAACAGAATTTTATGAATAGTGTAGTAACAGAACATAATGGTAATACTGAAATGCCTGCCGAATCAACAAGTTATATACTGGGAAATAATATTCAGCAAATAGCTGAACATTCACAGATTTATATAGCTTCTCAAATTGAACCGACTCTCACCGAAGAAGAGGCATTAAAACAAATCGATGCAAAACACTTCAAAGCTGAAAAAGTTGCTAATAAGCACAATTCTTTCAATGATTGTTGTAGTCATGGCGAAGTCATTCTTGAACCATTATCTGATCCACCGCCGATCATGAAGACTTTATTTGATGGTACTCACGTACAATCAAATCATTTTCACGAACGTATACGATGCTATAATAATACATTTGCCTTTGCGTCTTTTAATTCTAATTTAGTCCAATTCAATAACAGACGTCATGGACCATTTTGCTTTAAAATACATGGTATGGTCATATTTATTATCAAATTCATACATCTTTTTATTCTCATGCAAATGAAAGTCCTTCCCGAGTCGAAATATAGACCCTACTTTGACGCTCTTCACGCTGTCATTTGTAGGGGCTAAGGTTTTAAAGTAGAAGCTATTCCAATGCGATTTTTGCCCCTACTTTGGCGCTCTAATGGGCACAAATTTCCAAATCTTCCACTTGAAGCATCAAAATAGGGGCTCAGTTTTTGCTTTTACTTTAATGCTCCACATTCTACCTTCCCGGACAAAATAAAATTATTTACGAAAGATTAACAAGAGTAGAGTATGACGAAAACATAGCGACATCTGCGCAATATTTTAAGTTATTTTGCATAATCATTCAACAACAATTTCTTATTGAGCATTGAAAACAACGTGTATCTAATATTGAATAAATGAATATACAACATAATTTTGGTTTTTTCATTCGTCAACAGATCCTAAGTTTTATGGAACTTAAAATGAAAACTACTATTTGTTGTTAAATGAAGATGCAAAATATTATGAAATATGTACACAATGTCACAGTGTCCTCGACTCACTCAACTTTTGTTAATCTTTCCTCAATTAATATGTTTTAAGTGCACTTTTATATTCCTTTCGCTGATGAGTTATAAATCCTTTTTTCCTTATAATTTTTGTATTAGAATCTTTTAAAATATAAGGAAGTAATTATTGATATGACAAAATGAACAATTATGAACCTGTAACAGTGTGTTTCAAAAACGAACGAAGTTCTATAATGAAGTAAAACATATTAGGATATAAATATCGAAGTACACATATTATAAAACAGCATAAGTTTTATTATCCTGCTCGTTTTCCTTATTTTGCGATTCCACTTGTACTAATGTTGTTTTTTCGCCTTCGGAACCCATATAAATATGAAATTATTAATTACTTTTATTGTTCAATCACATATACGTAGAAGACGTTTATACATTTTAATATTCTTTCAAAATAATAAATTTGTAATAATCTTAAGAAGATAATTATTATTACTACAATAGTACTAGGTGACAATATTAAGTTGGGTTAAGGCCCCATTAACTAAAAATGTTACTGTGCTGTATTGTTAATAAAAAATATATAATAAAAATCAAATCTGGATTTAAATCACAATTCTGTTAATTTTTGGCCATGACCTCTATAACTTTTGACCTAATGAAGATATTAATTATTTTCTTTCATATTCGAAAAGCGTTTATCGTCTTCTTTCAAAATGCGATAGAGAATTGATAAAAGGTTCAAAATTAACAAAATGGCAGCGGTTTTTATCAAACAATTAAAAATCGATTTTCTCAAAAAACCCACATTTAAATATATGCCAATTTTTTTTTAAGCTCGTGCTTTGGTAATAGTTTAGCTCGCAAGGTGCTTATAAAATGCCTTTCATCTATTAGTAGAAAATTTGAAAAACATTCAGAAGAATAAAAAGTGTGGGGCTTTCAAGAAAATCTTTTTCATTCGTTTCTTCGAATTTTGAAAACATGAAAAAATACATTTTCTAGAAAACCACACTTTTTCTATTTTTCCGTAAAATTTTGAGAAGTTTCTAATCATAGAAGAAAGTCATCTTATAAGCATCATGCCAGCAGACTTACAAGATATCTTCATTATCAAAGTAAAAGTTTAAAAAATGGCAAAAAATTCAAAGTGGGTTTTTTGAGAAAATCGACCTTTCATTTTTCAAGAAAAAACCCTTTTGCTAATTTTAAACCTTTTTTCAATGTTCTGTCGCGCTTTGGCAGAAGACGATGAACACTCAATTAGGTCAAAAGTTATAGAGGTTTGAAGAAAAAAATTGAGTTTTTGCTCAAAATTCAAGCACAAAATTCAAATACGCCTAACTTTTTGGGATTGTTTTTTTGCAAATCGGAAAAATACGTATCGCCTAATAACCTCCGAAGAACAACATATTTCCTCCCAAGAGATTCTGCGATTCCAAATGCAGAACCCTGCCTGATTTAAAATGGAGTCGGTCGCCTGAAGAATAAAGTTAAATAGTTTCACAATCGAATAAGAAAAAATAAATCACATAATAGGGTGCAATTTTGAAAATTAATACCATTAAAGAACATTTAAATGGCGGGATATTTGAAAAAAAATTATTAAAATAATTTGTAAAAATTTAAATATTGTCAATATTATTTATTGTAGTATTGGAATGAAAACATTATGAATTATTTTTAACAAATTCTGTAAATAAGTAATGGAAGTTAATAGCAATAAAATTATCTTTTGAGGGTTTTGCAAAAAAAAATAAGTAAACAATTATGAAATAATATGTATACAAAGTATTTTTTGGTTGAATTGAATGCTTAGATTTCGAGTCATTATTACGAAAAAATGTAATTATATAGTACAATGTAAAGTAAAGTGATCTATTTACCGCCAATAGCTAGCACTTTTGCTTCCAACTGAATTGTTTTTTTTCTTCCATATCATTTGACTTTAAAAGAGCTACTCAGCCTACTTCTCTACTTTCCTTCGGAATCAATGATAAGTGAATAACATCTTGTTTTTTATCATCTATCCACCAGACCAGCGCAAACTTCTTTTCACTTGAAGCCATTTCAGATATTATTATTTTAATATTAATCACGAAAACAAAGATATTTTCTTTGACTATAACCAATAAAATTGACATTTCTACAAACTGCGGTGTTCGAGCTGGGAGGAAACAACAAAGTATTTGTTACGCGAGCGCAAGCGTCAAGGCAGCGACGCCATATTTGAGCGTGAAAATGTAAAATTTCAATTACTGTATGTGAACTGCAAAGAGAGCGAAGTCAATAAATCAAAGTTAATAATACGTCAAAGCTGTTAGATTCCAGGTATAATTATATCGGAGAAATGTTCATTTCCTTATTTCTAACCGTGTGTGTACTTTCGGGACCACCGTCGTTAAGGGGTTAGCCCTACTTGCAACGCAATAAAAAAGTGAATTTTATCGATTAAAAAAAAAAAAATGAAACAATACTCTTTGATAAAAGTTTGTATATTTAAAAGAGTATCATATAAACCTAATTTACGCTAATTTTCCTTCAAGAATACACATTATTTCATAAGTTACTACTGATACACCGTAGTATGATTTTTTGAAGGTGTATTGCGGTGAGCAACACTGCTCAGGACTCGATCATCCGAAATGGGAAAATTAAAAATATTTCAAGAAACTATAAGTTTTTCTAGTCCTTAACCTAAGTATTTGGACAAAAAATTTTTTTTGACAGAATGGCGGCCAGTCAAAGTTGAGAAATCGATTTTTGTCGAAAAAAAACAAATTCGTTTTTAAAATAAAAAAAAAGTTTTCAATGAAAAAAAAATTCCTTCGATTAAGTACTGCTTTTTGATATCACAAAAAAGGTTGCCAAGTTTGGAAATGATCAATTAAGCGGTTTTCTAGAAATCTTGCTCACCGACTTCGAAAACGTCGTTTCGAGAAAAACGCATTTAAAGTTCTGAAACTGCCTAGACCTAGACGGACCCGCCTACGCTTCCGACTGAATAACTTCTACAATTTCATTCAGATTTCATTAAGACTTTCAGAAAATATTTTTCAAATGATTTACTTTCAGAAAATGTCAAAACCCAAAAATCGAATTTTTCAAAATTTGCAAGTAGGGTTAACCCCTTAAAAACCGCCCAATCAGACAAACGGCACCTGGTGCCGACTGTAGCAAAAGGAAATATATATGAAGATAATATCAAAGATAACATTATACAGTTATAGGTACGTGGTAGTGGCTATCCTATGTATTTCATAAAATAAGTTACTCTACAGAGTAAAAAATATATAAGAGCAATTCCATGTCAAATCATCTGTAGAATTTCAGCCATTGTTAATAGTTTTGATGGAAATTCTAGTATCCTTCCTCTTAGATGTTGCAAGGAAAAAACCCAAAATAATTGTTTAAAAAATCCAAAAACTTGGGAAATATTAAAAATTAAAATTTTTGGTCTTTTCTTCCTTAACTTTCATAACTTTGGTGATTTTAATTATATTAAGGTATATTTTTTCAATTATTCGTAATAGGACGCAGTTTTAGAAATATATTTTTTTTAACTGCGTCCTATTACGAATAATTAAAAAAAATGACCTTGATATCACTAAAATCACGAAAGTTTTGAAAATTTTAGAAAAGAGGACCAAAATTTTCAATTTTGAATATCCCTCAAGTTTTTGGATTAAGAAAAAAATTATTCTAGCGTTTTTCTTTCAACACCTTGAAGAACGTATACAAGAATTTTCATCTGAATTACTAACAATAGCTGAAATCCTTGAGATGATTTGACATGGAATTGCTTATGATTACGATATTTTTTAAGAAATGTGAAGAGATCGACTTTTGAGGTTAGAACTTTCATTCAAGACCCTCCATTCAACTTAACAAATTTTAAAATTACAATTCACAACAAAGATAAATATTATGAAAAAGAAAAGATAAAACATTAGTGTTGAGCCAGTTCTCCTCTGGAATAGATGTCTTGATATCATATCAAACTTTGTATTTGATTTTTGTTAACAAAAATTATTATGAAATGTTATACAGAGATTAAGAAGTGTTTATCGAGAAGATAAAAAAATATTTTTGAAATTTAGAGATTGAGAATTGTCTAAGGAGGAGTTAAAAATATACAAAAAGTTACAGAGCGTTAAAAGAGAACTTAAAAATTCTGTGAAGATTATAGAGCTTCAAAAGAGACGTTAATAAAACTCAAGAACGTAGAGACAAGCGCTGCAATGTAGGGGCTAAGATTTATGTAGAAGCAAAATAGAATGAAAATATCTTCAAGAGCGGCTAAGTAGGAGCTAGTAGAATAAGCAGCTTCAAAGTAGAAGCAATACTTCCACTTAGAGCATCAAAGTAGGGTCCAACCAAATTTCTACGTTAAATAGAGAAATTGTTGATGCCATAGATAATACTCTTCGCAGCTGTAATGTATTCGCGCAATCCTACCGGATGATGCATGAAGAAATAGAACAAGCAGTGATGAACAATAATATATAAGCTGAGCCAGAAATGAAATGATTATTTTCATTCAAACGTGGAATGGATAGTAGATGATACAATTTGTAAAAAATGAATGAAGTCGCTGCGATTTTCTCAACAACTGCTGACGGTGATATTCCAGAATCTTACGTAACCATACACAATAAAGGAACGAAAGAGCTTGAATATGTGAGTTCCATGGACCCTAACGTTGAACCTTGGATCTACCCATCATTTTATCCATATGATACAAGAGGCTGGCATGAAAATATACTCCGTGTGAACAGCCATAAACGAGTCTCACGAGCTGCATACACTAAATACAGAATGGCAACTCGAGATGTTAATGTAATCCTGATAGGAGGACGATTATTCCAGCAATGGGTTGTCGATAATTATGTTAAATTTGAAAAAAATAGGATAAATTTCTGCAGAATGAATCAAACAAAAATTCGTGCTGATACTTATCAAGGATTAATTGATCATTTACAACGAACATCCATGTGGGAAAAATAGTCATACTTCCATCAAAGTTTACTGGATCACCACGTAATATGTTACAGCATTATCAAGACGCAATGGCAATTGTAAGGAAATTTGGTTAGCCATATCTGTTCATAACTATGACGTTCAATCCAAACTGGCGTGAAATAAAAGAAAATGTATTGCTTGGTCAAACAGCATCAGACAGACCCGATATTGTTTCACGCGTTTTCAAAATCAAGAAAGATGAACTCATTAATACTATTGTGAAACATAAATTATTCGGCGAAGTACTGGCATTCGTATATGTTGTTGAATATCAGAAGAGCGGATTGCCACATGTTCATTTATTAGTCACGTTAAAACAAAATAATAAGATTACTACTCCTCATATCGTTGATAAATATATTTCTGCTGAAATTCCACATCCAAATGAAAATGTTCTACTTCATAATATCGTCATGAAAAACATGATCCATGGTCCATGTGGAGATTGGTGCAAAGATGAAAAAGTAAATGTTCAAAAAACTTTCCGGAAAAATTCCCAGCAGAGACAACAATGGATGAAAATGGCTATCCAACTTACTGTCGCAAAAATACTGGTGTTTACAATCGGCCTAATGGAGGCACGACTGACAATCAATATGTGCTTCCATATAATGAACAATTTTTTAATTGTCATATTAATGTGGAAGCTTTGTCCAGCATTAAATCTGTAAAATATTTGTATAAATATATTTATAAAGGACATGATGCTGCTGTTGTAGTAATTACCGAAAGCAATGAAAGTACACTTCATCATGACGAAATTCGCAATTTTATAGAAACTCGTACCGACGTCCTGTCGACGCATGCGATAGAATATTTGGAAGATCATTGCAAGATAAAAGCCATTCTATTATGCGGTTACCAGTACATTTATTGAATGAGCAGACCGTAACTATTCATGATGAAGGAATGATGACTCTATAAGGACAGCATTAGAGGTATCTATGTTAGTTGATTATTTTGCATTAAATCAACGCGATCCAGAAGCTAAACAATTCACGTACGCAGAAATCCCATCCCATTCCGTATTCAAGAAACCACGTGGTGAGAGTACATCGAAATGGGAAATACGTAAAACACAATTCAACGTTATTGGACGCATGTATTCAATTAGTCCAAGTAAAATAGAACTTTTTCATCTTCGATTGTTACTAATAACAGTCAAAGGAGCCACAAGTTTTGAACATATTAGAACGATTGATGGTAAAATACATGACACCTTTCATAGTGCATGCTTAGCATTGGGTCTTATTGAGGACGATGCAGAGTGGGTTCGTGCAATAACAGAAGGTGAAATATGGATGATGCCACGACAATTGCGGCATTTATTTGTACGTATTTTAATTTACTGCCACCCAAATAATCCGGGAAAGCTGTGGGAGGAACTCAAGGATTCAATGTCGCAAGATTTTCAGAGAAATTATAATTTCGATGCAGCGCTTAGAAAATCATATTTACAAATAAACGCTTTTCTGTCACATGAAAGATCTGATCTTCGCAATTATCACACGATGCCGCAATTAACTTAAATTGATATTTCCATCGATGATGGAAATAATGATTACATATTACCTCAACAACATGAAGAAACTGGTTAAATACAATATCAAAAATTAAACACAAAACAAAAGGATATTATCGATATAGTATTGAAAGTTGTCATGAAGAATGAAAGAACACCTTCCACTTCGTGTTTCTACATAGATGGGCCAGGTGGATCAGGCAAGACATATATTTACACTACTTTATACGATTTATTGAGAAGTAAGGAAAACAATATTTGTATAATGGCATTTACAGGAATTGCAGCAATATTGCTTCCACGTGTGAAAACTGTACATGAAAATTTCGGAATGCCTGTTCCATTATTTTCTGATTCCGTATCAAACATTAAAAATCAATCAAAAGATGCACAATATTTAGGGAATGTCGATATCTTCATTTGGGATGAGGCTCAAATGGCGCCAAGATATGCTTTGGAACTAATTAATCGAACTCTGCGTGATTTCATGAATGCTGACTTACTATTTGGACGAAAAATTATGCTTTTAGGCGGAGATTTTAGACAATTATTATCAGTCAAAGTCAACGCAACTCGAAGTGAATTTGTCAATTTATCTATCAAGTTTAGTGCATCATGGAAACCTTATTCAGTATTCTCATTATCTGAAAATATGAGAACTTTACCAGGCGAAGTAGAATTTGCGAAATATCTATTGTATGTTGGCAATGGAACTGTAAATGACATTAATAATAATTCAATACCTCCAAAACAATGTGTAGCTCCAAGATCTGACGGCATGGTAGAAACAAGGTTCAAAGAATTAATTAATATTCGTCGGTATGAAGATCTGGCGAAGCCTTACTGTCTGCAAGAAATGTTGATGTTGAAGAAATCAATTGTAGAGTCGTAGAATTACTTGACAAGTCAACCGAAAGGATTTATACCAGCGTGGATAGTACGGAAAATTGCAACAATGGTGATATTGATGATGTCATATTGCCTGAATTATCTAAATACTTTGAATCCTCCTAATATTCCACCGTATAACTTAAAATTAAGAAATAATTGCGTTGTAATGCTAATTCGAAACCTTAGTATCAATGAAGGTAAATGCAATGGAACGCGATTACAAGTACTAGAACTTGCGAATAATCTTGTACGATGTCGCACCCTAACAGGTGATAAGGCGGGAGATATTGTATTCATACATCGTATTACACTGTACTGTGAAGATATTTATCCTTTCACTTTCAGACGGCGACAATTCTCAATTAGATTAGCATTTTCTATGACAATTAATAAGATTCAAGGACAAACTTTTCAGAAAATTGGAGTAGATGATCGTAAAGATGTATTTAATCATGGACAATTATACGTGGAAACGTGGACATTTGACAAAAACGAGGGGCGCGGGCCGGTCAAATTTCACACAAATCTAATCCCTTCTCTAGATCAGAATGTAAAAATATATAAAAATATAGGTACGGACCCTCTTAATCTCCACTCATACGATATTTTTCGTGAATTTTGAAAACTCAAAAAAAAAAAACAAGTTCTACAAAATTCACCGTGGGCCCAATTTCAACAATGTATAATACATTTCTCTTAAATTGTCTGACAGATTAAAAAATAATTTTTCTTTCAGGTTATTGCACTTTATATTTAAATGTATTTTAAATAAGATATTGAGCCACTGCACGAAGAACTATCGGGAAAACAACTAGCGAGAGAGTTCAAAAAATTGGCGTACCTGACGAGACGTTATCAATTTTAGAAGGTAAAGGAATTGTAGTAAAGTTTAATACTTTTTATTCGTTTTTTTTACATCAAAGTTGACAATTTGTACGTATACTTTACACTTTTGATGTAGAAAAATAAATTTGGTAAAAATGCAAAAACGGTGAAAAACTGTTTTTCAGGACATTAACTAGCGAAAATCGTTTTCTACGGGAGGGGTTATTATTTACGTGAATTTGGTTGGTCTGAAATATTTGGTGATTTGTTAAATATACAAACTAAAATCTATTAAAATGTAGCCTGATCGTAAGTTTAAAATTCTGTGTCATCTTCTGAAAATAGTAAAGTTGAAATTTCGAAAAACATTGCTTTTTCAGAATGAATAGTTTACACATTTCATGAAAATGGAGCGACTCAATTGCTCCATCTGTGAAAAGCAAGTACCTGGAGGATTAGGTGGGCTTTGTCGTCATTTTATTAATGATCATGGCCTAGCAGTTAATCGAGGGGTAGGCAATAGGGGCTTCGTGTGTGGTGAAAAATTTATCTTTTTTTATTGAAGTAAATAAATAAATTGGAATTTTTTCTATTTTGACCTGAAACTGTTTTACTCTGTTTATGAAATATTCTATGTTAAAAATGTTACAAGATTAAAATGATGGTCCTTCAATGTTAATAATCAGGCAAAATGAAAAATTAGCCAGGAAAAAGTCGGGACTTTTGAAAATGAAGTTTTTCGGTCACCCTATTATTGTCAGATTTTTTAAAAAGTGTATTGAGCGACAGAGTCTAGATTACATACATGCTCTGTAATGACTCACAACTAAGTATAATAAACAGAATACTGGGAAATTAATTTTAGGAGCATTACTGCGATGAACAAACAAGGCGAGGTTTTATTGAATTTCGATTATGGACTATTCGAAAGAAGATGAGTCCATCAAAGAAAAAATACAAACGAAAGTCTGATGAACCTTACAAGGACAACACTAATTTGAATGAGCTCTTATATGAGGAAAAACTGGATCCAATGGTTTGTCAACTTATTATACTTATTATTTTGAAATAAATGTGCGTAATATATATCAGAAATCTTGCTGAATTTAATTGCCTTGGCTATTTCTAGGATAATATTTTATTTGTATAAACCTCTTTAAAGTAATTGCAATTTTATAAACTGTGAAAACTATCTTACAAGTTTTTAAGACTTTTAATTTTGTAGGTACATTTTGAGTGCAAGGAGGGTACTAGAGGCTTAATACAATTTTAACATAATTTTCAGACCTTGTAAAATTTTATTTACTCTCATGAGATTTATGAAAATTAAATTTTCTTCTCTAAAACTCAAATATCCAGTTTTCGGCGTCGTTCTTTTACATTAACTTAATAGGGTGTAATGATTCAATTTTCAGCAACCTCACTACTATAACGTTACTAATTGCTTGCATTTTTTATGTACAATTCGCTAATCTAGATTTACGTACTAAGTCTTCATTTGTTTCAACACTGTACTCAAACTTTTGTTTAAAGCTGTCAACCATTTATTTTCGTGTTTATAATTTTTATGTGTTGAAATAAAATTAGAACTTGCTTCAAGTATAAAAAAAATCCACTTTTACCCCCATAATTTTACTAACTCATTAATTTAAAAAAACTGAATGCGCTGATGAAATTAGTGCGAAATACTGATTTCATCTTTATTCATTTATTCATATTTATTTCACCTCTTTATAACATATCTTAATTTGTGTCCAATCTCCATAAACAACGGCTCATTTTGTCCTTTGAAACGTTCTTTACAATTTAACTCTTTGCATTCTGTTAGAAACAACATTTTTTTCTTTTCAACAAATTCCAAACGAATTGTTTTCATCAAAATTCATCAAGTGTAATATTGTAGAGAATGTTTTAAAGAATAGAATGGCCTCTTGCTGGTTAAGATTGAATGAAACTTTTATTTATTCAATAGGATTATTGCATAATTTATAAAAATAGAATTATTCATCAATATATTATCTACTTTTGAGGCTAGTAAATGAAAATTGGGGTGTAAATACTTTACTTCTGAGCAAATTGAAACACAAATATTATATCTTTATATTATTTTTTACCGAAACTTTTTTTTTCATGAATTTAGGTCTACTTGAATATTTATATGAGTGATAAAAAAGTTAACGAAATTTAAAAAAAAAGTTTTATCATGAGAAAAGATTGATCTGATTTGATTTTCTTTGCAGCAGCGTGTATAGTGCAATCTACACTCTTTCAAGTTCATTAAAGAAACTTGAGAAATAAAAAATATACTAATAATATATAACAAAAAATTTTTCTTAGAAAAGCTTGTATTCAAATGTACTATAAACAGAGAAAATAATTAGAAAATGGCTCGTGTGAAAATGCTCGTAAACATCAAAGAAACTTGCACATGGCATACATTGACTACAAGCAAGCGTTTCCTTCCGTACCACATGACTATTTGCTTGAAGTCTTAAAAGTATACAAAATTTGCCCACGCATCATTGACTTCCTAAGTCGTGCGATGATGCTTTGGGGTACAAGAAGCAAGTATTTTGATCATGGACAACCAAGGAGACTCCTTCGGTGCATTATGATTCTGTTTAGCATTTAACCCACTGAGCAAAACACTAAATAGCATGTCTCATGGGTTCCGAGTACATGATAACGAGGATGGTCATCAATTGACCCATCTTCTATACATGGATAACCTGAAGCTAAATGCTAGTTCGGACAAGAAACTGCAGCAAGTGATCGATGTCACAAAGCAGTTCCCGAATGATATCCACATGGATTTTGGACTAGATAAATGCAGAACAGTGCATTTAACCAGAGGAAAATTAGGGACCGCAGAATAAGAGAACCATTTCGAGAATGACATCGAGGCAATGACTGAGGGCGAGTCATATAAATACCTGGATATTTTTGAATGCAAGGGTATTCAGCAAACGATAGTTAAGAAAAGCCTAACGAATGCCTTCACTACAAGACTCAGATTGGTTCTGAAGAGTTCTCTTAACTCGGCAAACAAGATCAGGCAATCAACACCTATGCCATCCCTGTCCTCACGTACTCCTTTGGGCTCATCAAATGGTCGAACACTGACCTCGAATGATTAAACAGAATCATCCGCGTAGAAATGACGAAACACCGAATGCACCACAGTAATTCGGCAATTGAAAGGATACTTCTACCACGACATAGAGGGGGTAGGGGCATTGTAGATGTCAGGAAACTGTGTGAGTCACAAGTTATACAGTTGCGAGACTATTTTAACACCAAGAGAGATGTTACGCTTTACAACGCGATCTGTAAAGCGGATCTTGATTACACGCCATTGAATTTGTTCTCAGAGGAAGCCTTGAATATCAGGGCAGAAACCGTAGAGGAATTAGAAACGCAATAGAGGCAGAAAGCCATCCACGGCGAACATCCCAAAACGTTAGATCAGTATGAAGTAGATAGTGAGGCATCCAATATTTGGCTGAGAAAGGGCGTCCTGTATCAAGAAACGAAAGGATTCGTTATTGCTATTCAGGACCGGGTTGTCAGCACCAGAAATTACCACAAACACGTGTTACATCAATATGTGGTTGTCCGGTACCGATTATGTGGAGATACCAACGAATCCAACGAGCACATTATTGATGGTTGTCGCGTAATGGCTCAAAGAGAATATATGTGCAGGCATAATGATGTGGCGGACATTATACATCAACAACTTGCCCTAAACCTAGGACTCTTAACAGAATGGATGCCTTTCTATAGATAGATTCCAATGCCCGTTTTAGAAAACGACGATTATATCTTACATTGGGATGTTACTATTCAGACTGATCATTACATCCGAGCCAATCGATCCGACATCGTGATGCGAGAAAAAAAGGTGGGAGAGTCTACATCATCGACATTGTTTGTCCATTTAACCGAAATTTGCAGGCAACCTATATAACCAAGATTCATAAGTATAGCAAGCTAAGGCATGAAGTAAAGACAATATGGACGAATGTGAAACATGCATCTATTCATCCTATTGTGATTTCGGCTACAGGCAATGTGCACGCACTCAGTGAAATGGCCTCTTGTGACAAAAGGATGTTTCTCGACATGAATGGAATTTCCTCTTAAATTTAAGGTTGAGAGAATTTTCATTTGTCTCAACAGGAATCCTTCTGCCACATTGTGAGAAGTTTTCTAGACCATCAGGAAGCAAGTGACTAAAAACTTGTGCAGTGGCAGAGGGTAGCTCTAAGAAAGCATCCAGAGGCGACTGTTATCACCTCCAACGCTTGCGGCCGCTGTGTATGGATAACAACGATAAAATACGAACTCCAAACTACAATATGCTCCTCATTTTGTACCTACATTATCACAGAAGATTTCAGAAGGTCCCGGAAGCTGGAATTACAACATTGGCATATCGATATGAGCACTATGCCATAATTTAGTGCTTATTTAGTGCTAATTCCTGCTGCCGAAAAAATATGTTGTGCCTGGTGATTTTTGTCAAAAACATGTTGTAGTGCCAGCTTCAACTGGAACCTCAACTCCGGTATGCGAAACTCGGAAACTATTAGTGATATCAAATTCTCCTTTCCGCATGAATTTAGCGCTAATTAAGAGCTCTGGATTTGTGCTATGCTCAAAATCCGGGACTTTTTTTTATTAAAAACGTGTAGTAATGCTAGCTTCCGGTGGCTCCGGTACGGAAAACTCGCAAACTGTTAGTGCTATTAAATTCTCCTTTGTGCAGGAATTTAGTGCTTATTTAGTGCCAATTTATGCCGCAAAAATTACATCTTGTGCCCGAAAATTTTGGTTAAAAACCTATAGTAGTGCTGGCTTCAGGTGATTCTGGTATGTGTTACCTGGAAAATATTAGTGATATCAGTTTCTCCTTTGCGCAGGACTTTAGTGCTAATTAAGTGGCCTGGAATCATGCTATGTACAACATCCGGGCACTTTTTTTTTACGAAAAACGTGTAGTAATGCTAGTTTCAGGTGACTCTGGTATGGGGTACTTAATCGACAACTTTATAGACCACAAAAACCACCCCTGTCAAAGTGATGGGGGTGACATTTTCAACCCCAACGCCTGCACGGGTATATTCAAAAGTTTGTAACTTCCTTTCTATTTTAGCGATTTCAATTTTAGAAATATTTATTACATATAATAATTATTAAATATTTAACTTTTTTAGCAATTTCGTGTATTTTTATTATTTTTTAAATAGTCTTAAAAGAAAGCTTGACTTTTTGGCTTCAAAAAAAGATCCTCAGCAAAAAAATGGTCCAGTGAATAGTTTCCGAGATATAGGCCCCGATGTGAAGGCAGTCCTAATGCTCGTGCTCAGACGCAATCCATTAGTAGTCCACAGACTAGTTTGCAAGTCTACCATTCTTTCAACGCATTCAAGTTCATTCAGAATGACATTAAATCAGCTAATACACAACTTAAGAATGCTTGTCGGCGGGTTAGAGGAAGTTTATATTATTTGTTACGAAGAAATAAAAAATGCAAACTACCCTTTTCATAAGTGATGTTGATTTTTCTCAGTATGAATGATTCCTTACTATTATAGTTCGTCAGTTTACAATAATTATTGATTATTCATGAATATTTCATGAATAAGTGCCCAATTTAACCATTGTTAACATATAAAATATAATTGTTAACATAAAACAGACAAATTATTAATTGGCAGTGCGATTTTAGACTCCTTCGGGGTGTTTGTTTTTTGTGAGTCTCCTCGCCTCTCACTATTCGTGGTGTTTAATTTTTATGAATCCTCTGGCCTCTCACTTCACAGTGTTTTTTAATTGGTTCGCCTTTTCTTTTCACCATTTTTCTTACTATTTTTCTTTTCTTTCGAAGTACTCTCCCTATTTAAGGTACGTTTAGGTTTAGGAAGAATGTCACTCTTCTCATCATAGGAAAATCGTTTAAGTTTCAGCTGTCCCTTATTATTAGGGATGAAAGCATGCTACTTGAGAGTACCACCGGGTATTGTGACAGACTTACTGAACAGATCTGCTAATTCCAATGTCATTGCTAAATGATCATCTTTAGAACTGAAGAGTACAACAGTTTCCATGCGATGGAATCGGTGGAAATTTAAAGCGACTTCCATCAAGAGTTAGCTTGCAGCGTCCAGCAGATAAGCAGATTCTAAGTGATCGTGATTTATTTAAATGGGCCAGAAAACATTTAAAGGAAACAGTTGTACTCTTCAGTTCTAAAGATGATCATTCAGCAATAACATTGGAATTAGCAGATCGGTTCAGTAACTCTGTCACAATACCTGGCGGTACTCTCAAGTAGCATGCTCTCACCCCTAATGATAAGGGACAGCTGCATCTTAAACGATTTGCCTATGATGAGAAGAGTGACATTTCTCCTAAACCTAAACGTAACTTAAATAGGGAGAGTACTTCGAAAGAAAAGAAAAATAGTAAGAAAAATGGTGAAAGGAAAAGCCGAACCAATTGATAAACACTGTGAAGTGAGAGGCCAGAGGATTCATAAAAATTAAACACCACGAATAGTGAGAGGCGAGGGGACTCACAAAAAACAAACACCCCGAAGGAGTGTAAAATCGCACTGCCACCTCCACGTGTTAGACTCTGGACACTATGATTTTACAGATCGTAGGCTGACGACAGGCGTTAATTAATAATTTGTCTGTAGTTGATTCATTTGAAAATGCACTGTTTACATGTTAACAATGGTTAAACTGGGCACTTATTCATGAAATATTCATGAATAATCAATAATTATTGTAAACTGACGAACTATAATAGTAAGAAATCATTCACACATAATTTTAATGTCATTCTGAATGAACTTGAATGCGTTGAAAGAATGGTAGACTTGCAAACTAGTCTGCGGACTACTAATGGATTGCGTCTGAGCACGAGCATTAGGACTGCCTTCACATCGGGGCCAATATCTCGGAAACTATTCATTGGACCATTTTTTTGCGGAGGACCTTTTTTGAAGCCAAAAAGTCAAGCTATCTTTTAAGACTATTTACAAAATAATAAAAATACCTAAATTGCTAAAAAAGTTTAAAAAAACAATTAAATTGTTTGAAAAATACTTAAAACATTTTTCGTTTTTTTCGTTAATGAAATATAATAATAGAGCAAGAAATAGCCTTTCGGAAACCTTCATAAAAAAATTAAATCGCTAAAATAGAAAGGAAGTTACAAGCTTTTGAAAATACCCATGCAGGCATTGGGGTTGGAAATGTCACCCCCATCACTTAGACAGGAGTGGTTTTTGTGGTCTATAAATTTGTCGATAAAGTACTATAAGGTAGGTGAACATATTCCCAGAATTTAAAGAAAATCAAAGAACATAACTGTTAAAGTTGGGGCAGTTGAGGACATGGAAACTATAAGTGGTATTAAATTCTCCTTTGTTCAGGAATTTAGCGCTTATTTAACACTAATTATTGCAGAAAAAATTTAAGTTGGTGCCCGGTAAATTTGTTAAAAAACATATAGTAGAGCCAGCTTCAACTAAAGTCACAATTCCGGTATGCAAAACTCGAAAACTATTAGTGATATCAAATTCTTCTTTGTACAGGAATTTACTGCTAATTAAGTGCTCTGGGATCGAGCTATGCACAAAATCCGGGCACTTTTTTTTACGAAAAACGTGTAGTAATGATAGTTTCAGGTAACTCTGGTATGTAAAACTCGGAAACTATAAGTGGCATTAAATTATCCTTTGTGCACTAATTTAGTGCTAATTTATGCCGCAAAAATTAAATTTTGTGCCTGAAAATTTTGGTTAAAAACATGTAGTAGAGCTGGCTTCAGGTGACTCTGTTGTGTGAAACTTGGAAACTATTAGTGGTATCAAATTCTCTTTTGTGCAGGAATTTAGTGCTTATTTTGTGCTCTGGATTTCTGCTGTGCACAAAATCCGGGCACTTTTTTCCCCAAAAACGTGTAGTAATGCTGGCTTCAAGTGACTCTGTCATGTAAAACACGGGAACTATTAGTGCTTCAAAATTCTCCTTTTTGCAGGCACTTAGTGCTTATTTTATGCTAATATATGCCGCAAAAACGAAATTTTTTGCCCGGTAGTTTTCATCAAAAACATGTATTGCAGGCCTCGAATGACTCTGGTATGTGAAACTTGGAAACTATTAGTGGTATCAAATGCTCCTTAGCGCAGGAATTTAGTGATAATTAAGTGCTAGTTTGTGCATAAATCATTTCAAATTACAGATCAAACCATTAAAATCTGTATTTTTGGTGATTGTGACCGGGACTTCTGTTTTAAGTGAAAATGTTTGCTGTTAAGCATTTCATTGTGCCTAGCTTGGTTCGTTTTTCCATAAATTTAATGTTGTGATTTTTAATATAATTTTTCGCGAATAAACAAAAACAAATGTTCTGAAGAAAATTTGCAGAACTTGTTAAAATGAAGATTTTTCCATCAACATTTTTTCGTATCTCGTATAGTTTTGCTCAAAAATGAAATTGTATATTTGTTAAGGAGCACTTTCGGCGGATAAAACCGAAACCATGTGTCAAAATTGGCTTCTTAATGAACTCGTCTTTTTCTTTTCCATTTAGGCATTAAAAAGGTATGCTTGAACGCAATCCAATCACATTATTCCTTCGAAAGTAATAGTGCTTAATCCAGAACATCTGTTGCGTTGAGTACTCTCTTAATGAATACAGTATAAATGTTTTTGAAATTACAGGGCACAACATTTAATTTTTGCGGCATAAATTATCACTAAATAAGCACTAAATTACTGCAATAAGGACAATTTAATGCCACTTATAGTCTCCCAGTTTTACATACCAGAATCACCTGAAGCCAGCATTACTACACGTTTTTGGTAAAAAAGTGCCCGGATTTTGTGCATAGCACAAATCCAGAGCACTTAATTAACACTAAATTCCTGCACAAAGAAGAATTTGATATCACTAATAGTTTTCGAGTTTCGCATACCGGAGTTGTGACTTTAGTTGAAGCTAGCACTACTACATGTTTTTGGCCAAACTTACCGGGCACACAATTTTTCTTTCAGCAGCAGAAATTAGCACTAAATGAGCACAAAATTATGGCATAGTGTCCATATCGATATGACAATGTTGTACTTCCAGCTTCCGGGACCTCCAGAATTAACCCTGTTCACCGAGGCTTTATGGCGCGTATGCACACTCTGCGATGCCAGAAACACCCAGAGCTTCAGCACGTTTCGATTCAATTTTCGACAAGATCGAGATTCGCTTAAAACATGATGTTCAAGGTTTTAATTTAATCTGACGAGATTTTGGGAAAATTTGAAAATGATCGCCATGCATCACTAGAAATCAACGTGCCCACCATCAATTGTTCAGTTTATGGTGTTGCGAGAGCTTTGGCTGATTCAAATCGAATGCTAAAACCGACGATGGATCGAAAGACCAAAAGACGCTTGCATCAACTGAACAAGAAGATTGGATGGGCAAGACAGAATGCGTCCCTTGTTCAATGTGTGATTGACTACATAACATATGGTAGACCATTCACAGAAAGGGTTCGAAAGTTCCTCCAAGAACTGAGGATCTTGAATCACATACTGAACAAGTCAAAGCTGCCGACAATCAAGCAGCATATTGTTGACAAAATACGGCTGTTATCTGACGCAAGGAGGAGAATACAGAAGAGGGAGAGCTGGATCAGGGAGAATCAACAGTTTCTCTCTGATTCATCGCGCCTCTTCAGCGATCTGCAGGTTTCTGTGAAAAATCCACCCAAGCCCAAGGAGGTAGAGACTTTTTGAAGAGAGGTATATAAGATCCCGAGAACACTAAAGTTGGAAGAAGATACTGACAATATCATCCACTTCAAGGAATTTTGCGACAAACTCATAAAATCTGAGAAGGAATGTCCATCAACCACTGCCGAAGAGGTGAAAAAAGCACTTACAGGCACGAAGAACTTTTCCGCTGCTGGACCAGATTGTATCAAGAACTTTCGGTGGAAGAAGTTTACTTTTACACACCAACATTTGGCCCGCATACTCAATTCATATTTGAAGTCAGAGACGCCCATTCCGCAGTGGCTGGTGTTAGGTCGCACTATACTCCTACCGAAAAAAGGCAACTTGTCCAAACCAGAGAATTACAGGCCAATAACTTGTTTCAACACACTGTATAAGATCTTTACAGCTGTCCTAAACAACAGGATCGTTCGATGAATTGAGCCTGTATGGCGAGAGATGTATGAACAACGAGGCGCGAAAAAAGGTGTAGCAGGCTGTCGAGGGAACCTGCTGCTTGATAGGTGTCTCTGTAAAGACGCTGCGCAGCCCATCACCGCGTCCTGTCAATGGCCTGGATTGACTACCGGAAAGCTTTCGATTCAACCTCTCATAGACTTATCATCTGTCTGTTGGAAAGCTTGAAATTGAGTGAGATGCATAGAGAGATTGATGCCTCTTTGGAAAACTAGATTTACTATCTTATCTAGAAATTATCGTCTGACAACGAACAACGTCACCTTCCAGAGGGGCGTCTTTTAAGGTGATACCATGAGCCATTTGCTTTTTTGCATCACACTTCTGCCTCTATCTCTTGCACTACAAAATTCTTCTGGATACCTCTGTGGCAACACTAATAAGCGCGGGCATGAGGTCACTCATGTATTCATTATGGATGACCTGAATATCAATGCCTCTGGTAAAATCAAACTTCAAACTGCTATAAATATCGTCAATAATTTCACAGAAGAGATGGGGATGGACTTTGGTTTGGAGAAGTGTGCCCAAATCATTCTGAAGAAAGGAAAGATTACTGGCGTTCCCAAGGATTCTGCGCTTGTGGATGTAATGTAAGTGTTATTAGACATGTTAATACTGGAGGGACCTATAAATACGTAGGCGTGCCTCAAAGTCGCATTCAGGACGTAACATCAGTGAAGGAGTCTCTCCGAAGCAGATACAAGCATCTTCTTCGACACACTTGGTCTTGAATCTGTCAGCGTTGAATAAGGTATCTGCGACTAACATTCTTGCCATCCCGGTTCTACTCTACTAGTTTGGGGTGGTTCAATGGACGAAAAACGAGCTGAAGGCCCTTGATATCACCACACGTATCATGCATATGCATAAAAGCTTGCATATCAAATCGTTAGTTCCACGATTATACATTTCACGCCGTCCAGGCGGCCGCGGACTTCTGATTCTCGAGTGTCTGCATAACCGAATTGTTCTAAGTACAGGTTAAATTGTTGCGAATGGCAGAGATCCTCTCCTAAAAATGGTCAGGGATAACGAGATGATTGGCGAAGGAGCGTTTATTTACAAAGCCGCGGAGCATGCGGCAGAGACCCTTGGCCTGAATTTCAACATCAGAAGTGAGGAAACTGCATTATTCCATCTACATGCTTCACTTCTAAAAGCCAAAGTAAAGAAAGCAGAGGTTAAAAAATTTCACCAAGAGCTACTCGATAAGAAAATGCACGGAAACTTTCACATAAATGTAGAAAAACAGTCCTTGTCGAAGGAGCCAACTTTTGCAGATCATCAGGGCTTAATTCAGGTACAGAAGGTTTTATTTCCGCATGCCAGGACGGTGTCATTTTCACTTTATCATACCGTGACCGCATTTTATGTCAAGAAGTTCCCAGTGATAGGTGCAGAGCGTGTCATGCACAAGCTGAGTACCTAGAACACATACTATCGGGGTGTCCGACCCGCGCAGGAACTACGTATGTATATCTATTGACATAATGCGGCCCAAAGAGTGTTTCATCACCATCTTTGTCGCTCTTACGGTGTTGATCGCGACCCTGTCCTGCCGAACGCTCCAAGAGAGATAGAGTCAATTGTCCAAAACGAGAAGTGCCAAATTTTCTGGAACTACGATTTTCGGACAGCAGTCTCCGTTGCGCACTCGAGGCCTGACATTGTTCTCCAAGACTTCGAAAAACGAACTATATTCGTGATCGAATTCTCGGCTCCGTCCGAATACAACATCAATGCAAATGAGAAAAAAAGAGGAGAGGTATAAAGACCTTAAAAGAGAGCTGCAACGACTGTACCCAAAATATTCGGTACAAGTAATTGTCCTTGTGATGGGTGCTCTCGGAGGTGCGAAAATATCACTGGTTCGTAACCTTAAAGCCATACCGCGTGCCAAAAATATGCCAAGGTACTTGCGAGATGGATGCAGAAAGCTATTATCCTTGGGTCGCTTCGTTTCCTCAAGACACACGAGGGTGCCATTACTGATCCTCCACTATCTCGCTCTTACATAAACACTAAACGATGTTTATGATATTTCTACTCATTTCTTCTATTTCTGACGGCCTCACATGGCCTATGTCTCCATTAAAATTAATACAACCTAAACATTTTGGCATCTTTTTAAATTCCTCTCTATACTTTTCTAAATTATTTTTCAAACTTACTATCTCTTTAACCAATCCTACCCAATTCGTCTTATTACCTGATCCTACTATATGTGATTCAGTCGATTCCATCTTCTTCTTCTTCTTGTTCAGATGCCATTCAGCATCCGCTTTCTGATTAATGCCAGTTACTACTTTGCTGAAAATGTCTTCAGCCTCCACAATCGTAGTTCCTTCATTTTTACTCTCAATCTTCGCATCTGCAACACATAAATCTGGAACGACAGAATTTCCTTTCTGGTTGTCCATTGCCTCCTTCATCCATAGTGGTGATTTCTCCTCCTGCTATTTCAGAATAATTTCCTTCCTCAACTTCTCCAGCTCCACAATGGCCAGTACGTGAAGGTAGCTCTGCACCAACACTTCAGTGGTGTAGGGTTGTACTTCTAGCAAGTGCTTCATTGGGCACTACGTCCATCTTCGCAGCTCGACTCACACCATCGACAGTGAGTTTTGCTGTGAAATCACCTAAGGTCTTCACCCTACCATTGCAATAACCCCGTAGTTGATTGTTAGTTTCAGTGTACGCAAATCCTAACTCCTTCACTGCATCGTATCGAATTGCTGACGTTTTACTGCGCATGTCCAGATAACATTAAATTTTCTTCCCGTCGACATACACATCGTTATAATAATATAATCTCGTCTGAACCGATTGAATGTACCTTGCATGTCTCTTTGCACCTTCACTATAATTGTCCATCGTTTCTGGCACATTCTTTCTACAATGCCAATTTTCAATTTTCCGTCGATGTTGTCTTTTACAATCCCTACTATCATGTCGGCTTCTTTCATTTTTTCTAACCGCATTTTTATTGCAGGATTCACACATTCCCGTCAAATGACTTGCACTCCTTAAATGCGCTTGTAATTTACTGGGTTTGTCGTAACGTGATAACAGACCCTAAGTAATTCCTAAATCGCACGTTCTTTAATCCTTCTACCACCCACTCAAACGTCTCTCTATCCAACATGCCTGCCATAGCATGATCTAAGAATACACGGTCTAGCCACGCACAACTAAAAAAACATCACGTGCGTCCTAAACTACGACCCAAGACAGATTTATGTGTAAACATCTTCGGTAAACGTTACCTGAAATTGAAATCTTACACAAAGCAAATAATAACTTACGCACATGTAGGAATCGATTCTTTACTATTCGATGTTTTGTAAATCTATTCTTTACCTCATGAATCGAAGACTGGAATTCTCACTTTTTAAAATTAAGTTATCTCTTTGTTTTACTCACCACTTTTTGTTACACCGTAACACCAAATAATATCTAGTTTACAGTTAACACAGTCTAAACTCTAAAGGAGGTTTCACATTCACATACACAGTAAAAACAAAGTCTGATTTTAAGCCGAAGCATGGTCTTGATTCAAGATGTGAACAAAAGTAGACCTTGTCTGCTAAAATACAGCGTACGATAGTAGTCTAGAAATAAGACGATTAGAGGGCTGAAATTCAGCCGTTAAAAAGACTGAATATGAACTGCAAGTCAGAGAATGGGCTGAAATTAAGTCCCTCGATAGACTATTTTCTAATCGCAAAGCAGAATATGGACTTAAATTAAGACCTAATCTGAATTTAAAAATCAGCTTTCAAGATTGCTTAAATTAAGTATTGAATAATACTAAAATTCAGGGCAAGGATGAGTTAGAGCAAAACAAAAAAATTTCGTTTATTAATACGAAAACATAAAAACATTTTGTTTGAAATAAATATACTTTAGTAAAAATTGTTTATATATAAATTCGAATTTATATTTAAACAATATGTACTAAAGTATATGAGACGTGCGCCGAAGAAAGGGGGTTTACTCTGGAAAGTAAGCTTTTTCAGGGCGAGCGGTCGAAGTCGACCGGATAGACGCGACTTTCAGGAGAGAGGGAAGACTCACGAAATCTTCCCTCTCCACTTACCACTACATTCTCACGAGAAAAGAGATACGTCGTAGACGCGGATCACGGATGGGTATAGATGAGGCGCGGAAATGTAGTGGTGAGTGGTGGGAGGTGTTTCACGGGATCCCGAGCTCTCGAGCGAAAGCCTGCTATCTCGGGTACCTATCAACTCAATTATTAGCAATAATAACACTCGAATTTTTTTTCTAGATGATTTCATTAAAAAGAGCAACTCAAAAACTATCGAAAGTTGTAAAAACCTCGATTTCGATATTTTTAGAGTAAGCCCCCTTTCTTCGGCGCACGTCGCATATTTATTTTGAAAAAACAAATTGTTTTTATAGTTCCGTATTAGGGTTCGTGCATAAATTACGTAACGTAATTTTCCGTCAATTTTGACCCCCCCCCCCCCTATGTAACTCTTTTTCCGACTTTTCCCTGTAGTTTTTCACCATTGTGTAACAATAAGCTAGACCCCCCCTCCCCCCAAAAAGTGTTACGTAATTTAGGCATGACCCCTTAATAAACAAACTTTTTTTGTCTTGTTCTTGTGTTTTTGCTTTCAATTGAATATAAATAAAAATGGTTTCTCTTCGATTGAATTTATAAAATGTATTTTTCAAAATTTTTAATATTTAACATTTTTTTGATGTGACCGCATTTTGAACTGTATAATATATATATATATATATATATATATAACATTTTATATTATACAATGTTTCTTTAAATATAAACTTATATTAGTAAGTCTTTTTGTATCATGCCGGTAAATCATATTATAAATAATAGTTTGGAACAAATATAAATATAATAAAATTAATAAATCTTATTCTTAAAATGTGTTTTTACGGAACAAAACAAACGAAACGAAAGTAAATTCTAGTTTAGCCTCGCTAGCGTAATCAACATTAAATAGACCGAATCCATTTCAAATCAGGCAGGTTCTACGCCTGAAGTTGCAGAATCTCTCGGGGACCAAATATGTTGTTTTTTACAGGAAATTAGGCGATACGTACTTTTGCGATTTGTGAAAAAAAATTTGTGTACAGAGTTATGCGTATTTGAATTTTTGGCTTTGTTTTTCTAAAAAAAACCCCAATTTTTTCTTTAGACTCATATAACTTTTGACCAAATTCAGATATTTACGATTTCTTTTCAGATTCTGGTAGAGTTTATGGTGGGCTGAACAATTTTTATCATCAGAAAATTATTTTTCATTAATTCTAATTTTGAAATTTTTTGCTGAAACAATTTAAGTTACAAAATGAATGTCAAGACAAGAAATTCTTTGACTGAAAAGTTTTTATGTTCAATATATTTAAATATATTCCACATTTTTCCAGGTATTTTTCAACAATGTATAAAAACTTTACCTGAATCTCAGTTTAAAAAATAAATAAATAATACCTGGATTAATATTTAAAAAAATGGCGGGTATTTCCATAAGCCAGAAATGAAGACAATTTTTTATTTATGAAAATTGAATTTTTTCATTTTTTCTCAGAAATGGTACAAGATATCATAAATGCGTAAGAGAACTTTTTGTAGAACTTTTTTAAATGTGCAAACTATTTTCTCAACCTTTTTTGTATCTGTTGTTGTTTTGAAGAAAAATGCGAAAATTCGATTTTATGAAAAAAAAGTTCCTGCCCACAAAAGTTATTTAGCCCGCATTAAACTCACAAGGTATTTTCCTTATGATAGTACAAATTCAACAAAAAATTGGCAAAAAATATAAGCGTGGGTTTTTTGAGAAAATCCACCTTTAACATATTTTGTCCCCGAGAGATTCTGCAACTTCAAGTGTAGAACCTGTCTGATTTGAAATTAATTCGGTCAATAACCAAAACGAGGTGAACATTTGAATAAGAGCCTCAATGGCATTACAGAAAAACATGGCTTTCTGATCAACGTAAACTGTAAATTTAAAATTAGCCAAATCGTTGCTTTCAATTGCGATTAGACGCGGTGGTTCGTCAGCTTTAGGTTCCGTTGCTGAGACTGATGTGCCATCCTGGAAATATACAATTTGTAATTCGTATTTAAAAAGAAGGGTGGAGTTCCAAAAAGCGCTTACCTCCGATTAATTTGAAACTCCGTGTACCTATGTATTTTGACGCGCTGATCACGAATATGATAGTGAAAATACCCGCAAATTTGGTTTTCAAGGTCAAAACCCCAAAAAACTATAAATATTTCATGTTTTTCCGTTTATTTCAGTAAATTAAAAAAATGTACGCAAAAATTTTCAACCAAAAGTTGTAGATCTTTCAAGCATACATATTTTATGTGTAATATGTTTTTACCCTACGACTGACCGTTTTAGAGAAAAGAAGGGAAATGTCGGTACGAAGTGTAGAATTGCTTAGGTCACACACGGCACCCATTCCAACGTGTCATGGGGGGCAGGAAGTCACCCCTATGACTGGCCACAGAAATAACTTAGGTTACACACGACCCCCTTTCCAACGTGTCATGGGGGCGGGAAGGCACCCCTATGACTGGCCACAGAAATAACTTAGGTTACACACGAGCCCCTTTCCAACGTCTCATGGGGGGCGGGAAAACACCCCTATGACTGGCTACAGAAATAATTTAGGTCACACACGACCCCCTTTCCAACGTGTCATGGGGGGCGGGAAGGCACCCCTATGACTGGCCACAGAAATAACTTAGGTCACACACGACCCCCTTTCCAACGTGTCATGGTGGGGGCGGGAAGGCACCCCTGTGACTGGTCACAGAAAAAACGTAGGACGCAAACCATCCCCATTTGTTTCCTAATGTTTCGTGGAAACATATCTTTTGCCATTAACCCATTTGTTTTAGCATTAATGTCTACTTACGGTTAGTCCTTGGATGGGTGACCGTTCGGGAATACTGCGTGCTGTTGGCCCGTCGTGGTTGTGGTGAACCCACACTTGCAGTTATTTACTACAAGAAACTATCCACCTAGAAACACTACCCTAATCGGGTAGTGTCACGCCTACCTCGAAAGGGAAATGGCTTAATGGTATACATACGCACTTCGCCGCGGGTATATGTATCGTCTATTTTCTCGAAAACTATCAGTCGTAGGGTAAAAACATATTTAACATAAAATATGTATGCTTAAAAGATCTACAACTTTTGTTTAAAACATTTTTGTAAATTTTTTTTATTTACTGATATAAACGGAAAAACATGAAATATTTATAGTTTTTTGGGGTTTTGACCTTGAAAATCAAATTTGCGGGTATTTTCACTATCATATTCGTGATCAGCGCGTCAAAATACATAGGTATATGGAGTTTCAAATTAATCGGAGGTAAGCGCTTTTCGGAACTTTATCCAAAAACAAATATTCTTTATAAAGAAATATGAGCATATTAGTTTCCAAAATGAAAAGACAAACGCTATAAATACGTACATTAAAAATCTGCACAATGTGCCCAGTGGTGCACGTGTCAGCCACTTTTTTGTTAAGTTTGAAATAATCAGCGAGTTTGAGTAACATTTTTACAGTCATTTGATCAATCGTTAGAGAATCCAGATCCGTAATTTCCGGTAAAGAATAGGACATCATTACTCACAATGCGAAAACCCAATTGTCTTTAATTACTGCATTATCAAACTCCGAAAATATCTTGAAAAAAAAAGAAACAAATATTTTCATGGATTAAAATATTGAGTGTGATGTACCTACATTGTACATTATACCATGAAAAGATTCTATACTTACAAGTTCACGATAGTTGAGAGCCAGATAATCTTTTAAATATATGCTTCTGTGCAGAGATTGCTTTTCTAACATATTCTCGTCTCTTGGTTCTGCACGCCTCTAGGTCCTTTTTCAAGGAGATCATAGAAGGCTTTTCCTTCGCTATTTCAACTGTAATGCTTTCCATAATTTCTTCATGAGTCCTTTGCATATTTTCTGCAAGGACTTTTTTGTCCAGTTTTCATTTGTCGTACTGTTGCTTGTTTTTCCAACATTTCCACATTTCGGAAATCAGTAGTGCCTGTAAATCAATAATGTGAAAAATTTATTAATAATGAAAGGCACACAACACTTTCGGTTCAAAATTAAAAAATTCCACAATTTTACTCAGAATAAAAAAATTTTACCAAAAAATGAAGAATTTCATTTATTTGGTAGATTCCTATGAAGGTCACTACGAGGAAAGGTTTCGGAGCACAAAACACAAATTTGGTGTAAAAATATGAAAATGCCACAATTTTGCTCAAAATTCAAGAATGTAACAAAAAATTAAAAATTACAATTAATTCAGCAGATGAAATTAGAAAATTTCACAATTTTGCTCAAAATCCAACAATTTTACCAAAAATTTAAGAATTGTAATAAATTGGGGTAGAAATACAAAAATTCCACAATTTCACTCAAAACTCAAGAATTTTACCATAAATGTACCAATTTCATAAACAAATGTTAATTTTTGGTAAAATTGTGGAATTTTTGTATTTCTATACTAAACTTGAGTTCTGTACACTACGAAAATCTCCCTCGTACTGACATTCATGGAAATCCACCAGTTGATTAAAATTTTTGGTAAAATTGTTGAATTTTGTGTAAAATTGTGAAATTTTTCCATTTTTACTCCGAATTTGTGTTCTGTGCTCCGAAAACTCCGCTCGTACTGACTTCCATGGGAAGCTACTAAATAAATAAAAAATAGTACATTGTGCGCCAACGAACTTAAGTCGGTCATTATACGCCGCGTGTGCGTTTGCAATACAAGTCGTAGACGAGCGCGAGTAAAATTGTGGATTTTTTTTATTTTTACGTCAAATACGTCGGAACCTACGACACGGAACCTACGTTGGAAACTACGTCACCTATGTAAACAAATTTTGAGGCTAAGAGAACTTAATTATATACTCGTATTACTATAATATCTTTTGGAAAGTGTAAATTACTCAATCGTTATGAAAAAAGAAAAGATCCTGACGATACACGTATTCGTATTCTAACGAAACGGTTCGGTTAGATTTCAGCAGGCAAAATATGGAAATATATATTCGGGTTCATTTCAGCTATATTAATATTATTTAATTAATTTGAATTCAAATAATAATGATAATATATCAATATGCTTATGATTTTAGGTAATTACCGTTATGAAATAAGACAAATATATCAAAGGGTCGGATTACTGCTTGTCGCAACACCAGAAAATAAAGTAAAGAGGTACTTACAGTGAAAAATCACAGCTTGAAGCTTCAAAAGAAGAAGAATAGATATAAGTAGGTGCACTGAGTATTCTGTGGTATGATTAACAGGTATTGCACTTCACATTCGACTGTCGCACGAACTTTACATGCAAATTATGGAAATGGCGTCCTATAGAGCGAGACGCGAGTGACGACACAAAATAAGACTTTCGCAGTCTGAAAAATAGCGTCATTACAGTCTTTTTTACAGCTCGAAGTGTCTTCATCCTAAGGCAAGACCAGGGCCGTGACTCTCTGAAATGAAAGTGACGGAAATGTTGAGTACGGCCGATGGTGGCGCTGGCTGTACTTTTAGTCAAATGCACGGGGAAAGTATGAAAAATGTGAAATTTTATGCTTTTTATATCATAAAAACGGACTGTTTGGATTTTGTTTTGCTACAGAATTAAGTCTTAAGGCTTTTAGACTGAAATTTTATCAATTTTTTTTTTTATAAACGAGAATAATGGGAAATAAGTGCGCTGTTTTTGGGTGCAATTCTGCGGTTACGCGAATTGCTCCGAAAAAGTTCAAGTTTCCGCCGTACCAAATGGCAAGAAAATGATAAAAATCTGGCAAAGAGCTATTTTATTGAAAACAATTTATTGACGTTGTTATAAAAAAATTTGAAAATAATTCAAAGTCGTTACAATTGTCTTTAAAGATCGCAATCTTTTTTGTGCACTTTCAAAATAATTTACAAAAAAGTGTTGTACTAAAAGAAAAAATATCATCGAAAATATGCAATTAAACATTTTTTTTTAATTACAAGTTATTGGTAACATGAATTTTCACTTAATATTTACATAGTAATTGAATCAAGTTCTTATCAAAAAATTTGAACACATTTTTCATTCATTTTACAATTGTTTTTAAAATCGCAAACTTTTTTGTTCACTTAAAAAACAATTGACAAAAAAGTGTTACACTGCAAGAAAAATTAAAAATTTCAACGAGATATTAAGTAAAAAATTTGCAATCAAACTGTTTTGTTGTTGTTATAAAAAACGCAAATTATTGGTAACTTGAATTTTCAATTAATATCAATAAGACAATTCATTAAAGTTGTTATCAAAAAATTTGAAAACATTTTAAATTCATTACAACTGTTTTTAAAGATCGCAATTTCTTTTGTTCACTTTGAGAATAATTGACAAAAAAAGCGTTTCACTATAAGAAAAGTTTAAAATTCCAACGAGATATTGAGTAAACATTTTATCGAAAATATGCGATTAAACTTTTTTTTTTTGTAAAAAAAAACGCAACATATTGGTAACATGAATTTTCAATTAATATTAATAAGACAATTTAGTTGGTGGTTGGTATCCAAAAATTTGAAAACAGTTTGAATTCATCACAATTGTTTTTAAAGATCGCAATCTTTTTTCTTCACTTTAAAAATAATTGACAAAAAAGTGATGCAATACAAAAATTTAAATTTTCAACGAGATATAGCCTGAACATTTTATCGAAAATACGCAATTAAACTTTTTTTTTTTTTTAAAAAAACGCAAATTATTGATAACATGAATGAAAATCAATGAAACTGGAGGTATTTTGTATCGCAATTAGAATTAAATTTAATTATTAATTGAAGGGTTCTGGTACAGAACTAGATAAGCAACAAAATCAGAATTTTCTAGGGGAGACACATAAAATTCTGTAAAATCGAAATAACCATTTAAAGATAAAACAAAATTTTTCTCCCGAGGAGATAAGAATGCCATTTTCATTTTTAACAAAAAATAAAAACTTACTCTCGAGATATTGAGTTGCTAAATTAGGAGAAAATGAGTTTCGTTAGAAAAATTTAACGAATTTCAAGTAAATCATTTAAGAATCTGGAGGTTCAAATTTCAAGGGGTTTGAAAAATATTTTTGGATAGCGACACAAAATCTGTTCTTTAATTTTTTTAAATCATAAAAACTTTCTCCTGAGATATAGGGAGGCTGAATAAGAATAAAGAATTTTTTATCAAAAAAAATTATTATTTTCCGGGAAAATAAAAATTTACTGTGACGATATTGCACTGTAACAGGCGATTTTTCGCTGGAAAGTCTATAAAAATATAAATCGTTAGAAATATTCGACATATTTGTAACAATAGATATTTTTTATTATTATTATTAATTTTTATAAACGTCCTATAACGAAACAAAATAAATTATTTTCTAGCTTTAAAAAAAATATATAAATTTCCATAATTTCGTTCAATTAAGCGTTAATTTCAATTTTCAATAATCATTATAAATATCAATAAAAATAAAATTCAATTGAAATTTACTATTTTCACAGTTGACTATATTTACATATCTTAATGCTAAAAATTTAATGTTCACTTTGTAGAATTATTATTGCGGTACTCTGTGAAAATTGTATTCGTATTTTATCATTAAAATAAAGTTTTCTTCACTTTTCATTAATACTTATCAATTTATTGAATATTTAATATGCTACAAAATATTTTTCCGAGATAATTATATGCAAAAAACGTATTTTAACAATTGAAATCAATTAAATTTGTATTTTCCCCATGCATTTGAATAATTGTCGGCCTAAAAGTACAGCCAGCGCCGCCACTCGGCCGTCTTCAAATCTCATGACACATTTATTCTACAGGTCTTTATAGGAGAGCCACCCCCCTGGGCAAGACTATCAAATCTTTTTTTTTAACCAATGGACTATAATTCAGCCCAATTGAGAATTTATTTTTGTTTTAAGACATAGGAGGACTTTTTTTGATACTATTTTTATGATTATATCAAGTTACCGACTTAATTTCAGACAAAAATAAAAACAAGTCCAGCATAAACAGAAATACCAATGAAACAGTTTCTTTTTGGTGGTTGAAGTGGCACTTACATACCGAATTGCCCATGTCGGGTCGAATATGCCTAATAAAGGATTTACTCAATAAAAATGGTAAAAACTAATTAAAATGTATTCTTTACTTGAAATAAAATAATATTTATGTTTGAATTGCCTATAAATGAAAAATAAATGGCTCGAATTTGAAATAGGGCTTGAATTTGAGCCACCTGGATTTCTGGAAAACTAAAACATGTACTAGGTTGGTAACAGTAGGAACTGAACGCACTTAAGTGTAGTGGAAAATAGTGACAGTTTCACTGTTTCATTCGCATCACAAAAGGTGTGAGACAGAAAAATAAAAAATCGGATATCCTGAGTTCATTCCAGGGAAGTCTTAAATGTCTATTCATTATTTCGGGAATCTAGTTTTTCCAATAAATGTTGAATGTAGTAGTGAAGTAGGGTTAGTAGAATAGTATTGCTCGGTAGATATGGACATGCTACTGTTTAGGGGTTATGCTTTTTAAACATAAACATTTTGTACCGGGTGGCTCTAATTTGATATACCATGGGTAGCTCGAATTTGATGTACCAGAAAATCACAGTTAGACATTATTCAGCTTCCAAATGTATGTTTGTGTAGGTCTGTGCTTGTTTAGTGTGGATTCATGTGATTTTAACAATGACGAGTGTAGTGTGTATACTAACGCTTATTGTCCAATTTGGCTTCTTTGCAGATTTCAGAATGTCAAATACCAGATTCGATTATACTTTGTATCATCCTAAATAATAATAATAAATATTTTCATATCGGAAACTTGCTTATTTTTCATGTATTTCGCTGTTTTTATAGGTATATCAAATTAGAGCCACCATTTACCGATTTTCAAAAAACTCGTTTTTTGGAAAATCTTTATTTAAAAAAAACTGGTTGATGATATGAAAAAATTAATCGAACCATCCGAAAGGTTATTAAATAACCTTTCGAATGACCTATTGTTGGTCGAATTTCGGTTCATAGAGTCCCGGCAATCCATCGAAAAGGAGTTGGTATATCAAATTCGAGCCCTTCCCTCTAATAATTTTTTACGATTTTTTAGATCGATTTTTGAAAAACCGATTCTTAAGTGAATCGATTTTCGTGATTTGATTTAGAATCGATTCAAAAAGCAGTTCTCCTAAGAGAAACGAAGATTTCTATATATCGCCCGACATGCGCTCTAGAGTTTTTCTTAAATGAAAATGTCTATACCCTACGTTGCCTCGATCTGGCAAGCCTGATCTCTAGTTAGGCTAGGCTAGTCAAAGTTAATCTTTTGCAGTAGTAAGGGAGTACCCAGGAATCTGACCGCCGGAATTCTTAGTGCACGGCTCTTCGTTTACAAACAAAACTTTAAGTGATGTGTGAAAATAGTGGAAATCGAGGGAGATGAAAAACGCAGTCGTAAGGTTCAGTCTACTTCGCCTCTACTCGATCCACTCTGGAAAACTGCGATCAATCCAAATTGGAATTCCCACAGGAGATATATGTCTCTTTAATCTTTATACTACATATTAAATATTTAATACTATCTTGACCCAAGCAGTGAAACTGTCTCGGAGAGAAAAGCAAGGAGGAGCAGGGAATAAGGGAATAAGGAATAAGGGAATCTAGAGGAGTGGAGAAAGGGGGAATTAGTCGAGTTCGAAGTCCCTTTCCCCTCGAAACTCTCACGAGTCTGGACAGAAAAGAGAAAACAGAGCGAGAGAGACTCCGTTTCTCCCTTCTTTCTCTCTCATGTTTCTTCTTCTCCTTCGTTGCCCTGCCGGGGTAATTGTACCCTACCGAGGCCGACAGCTGATGTTGCTACCATACAGCTGTACGTATCATAGAGAGCGAGTTCGTTTCCTGCGATATGCACACGCATTTGTGCACACGATGTGTTTGTGTTTGTGTGTGATGGCGCGCGGCCGGCGTAAGTCAAATTCGCGTGTCAGTGCGAACCGGTACTGGCCATTCGAGTGAGTTTCTTTGTGTTTACTTGAGGCACTTGGGCTCTCAGGCAGCCAAAGAGAAGATGTTTACTATGTATACTGCATATGTACGCATAAGTCAAACCACGCCACACCTACGTCCTGGTAAACACAACGCCGCCATCTTTAAACATCTCATGGATATTGCATTGTGTCAGGGATGTCGCTAGTGATTAGGTACTTCAGATTTCCCAATTTATTAAAAAAATGAAGTTTCGTCCCAAGAAAATGGTATTATTGCTTGGCCCTCAGCGTGGTCACGTCGAAATTTGAGATACCTAATTACGGAATACGTACGGGTAGTAAGTAGTTTTTGCCTTCTTCGAATAATTAAATTGAATAGACTCGAGTTATTTGAAATTGTAGAACATGCCCAGATAAAAAAGAGCTTACTACAACCGCTTATCCTGTTCCCGACCCCGATCATGCTTGTGCTCCTGATTCTGACCACCTGACGGTCCCTTCTGCAAAGCCATCTTGTTGGCAGGTGCTAGAGACCATATCATATTTGAGAATGATTTGAGATATAGAGGACTTTAGTATGTACGTCCCGCATTAATTGAGTGGCATTAATCGTCACTTTTCTTCGCGCGACAAGACTTCTCTTCGTTAAACCAGCAAACAACGAGTTATCTAGTTTTATTACGCCTGGATTATTGACAAAGCAAAAGCTGATTCACTACAAGAGGCAACTCTGTCGTTCCTCAACTTTTTTTCTTTTCGGAAATACTGTTATAGGGGAAAGGTGCCCGGAATTGTTCAGTGTGCACATGGAGTCAAAAGAAATACACTGAAACTCCCCTATATGATCTGTTTCAGACATGGCCTACAATGGCCTTGGTTGATTAGTAAGTAAGCATGGACAAAAACATTCAGGGCCGTGAGAACCATTTTCAGTAAGAAAACATAATATTAATTAACTGAATTTCGCATAAATGAAAATTTTTGTTATCTTAAAGGATGGCAATATTGTAATAATGAAGACTAATTCATAAAAAGAGAGTTTTCAGCATGTTTTTAAAAAATAAATGGGAAATATCATCATAGATTGAAATTCTAGACTCTTAGTTCCTTAGGAGCGTCTGGTGGATCGGTATCAGGGCTGATACCGTAAGAGTGGCAGAGATGATAATAAAGCACTCTTAGTGCCACATTGTGCCTGTAAATGTACATCGTTCCCACGTGAGTTGGACAACCAGATAATATATGTCCTATGTGCTCGGGGTGTGCATGACACGCTCTGCAGCTATCATCGAGAATCTCTTGGCTAAAAAATGTGGCGACGGTATGCTTCAGTGGAAATGATACCGTCTTGGCACGCCAAAATGAAACCCTCCGTACCCGGCTTCAATCCGGGTGATTTAATAAAAACAAACGTTAGCTTAAGCGACAACGATTGATCCTTCATATTTTTGGTGGAAGATGCCCTGCGTGCTCTTGCCGAGGAGCTTGTGGTGGAAGTTTTTCTCCTGTGCTATAGTCATCCGGGTCTTCAGAAGTGAGCACTCGAGATGAGTAATGTTTTATGCATTTTGCTCACTCCTGATACTGGATTCGAGGCCAAGTGTTTGAGCAGCCTCCTACACTGCTTTGTAAATAAACGCTCTGTTGTCCACTTCTTCGTGTTTCCTTACGATTGCAAGAAGAGGGCCTCGTCCATTTGCAATTATATGGTCTGTACCCAGAATTATCCTGCTGTGAAGACACTCGAGATTCAGCATTCCGCGAACACTATGACGCCGTTAGATATAAAGTCCCGAAAGAAACGACTTAAGATGCAAGCTTTTGTTCATGTGCATAACCTTTCCTGACCCGACTTCGAGAGATCTGAGCCCGTCCTTCGTCCATGGAACCTTTCCAAATGAATAGAGTAGTACCGGGAGGGCAAGCATGTTCGTTGCAGATACTTTGTTCCTCGCCTACAGTTCCGAAGACCAAATCTGCCGGATGAGACGTTTGTATCTGCTTCGGAGAGTATCCTTTATAGATGTCACGTCTTAAATGCGGCTCTACAGATACTTTTTTCCTCGCTGACAATTCGGAAGACCAAATCTGTCGGATAAGTCGTTTGTATCTGCATATGGCATGGGTAAGTCTCGCCAGCGCCAAGGTATTGTATCACGCTTCTGTCGACGAGATCGTGGTCCTCGGAAATGCCAGCCAGTCGTTCTCGCATTAAATAAATCTTGGCGCATTTTTTGAACCTAAACTCCATTTTAATCACCTGAGTGTATTTCTTGACAATCCCTTGGGAATCGCGAAGAAATGACTCTCTCAAAGGTGAGGCTATTATTTGGCACACGATGTTTTCAAGACGAGATAGTAAATCTGGTTTTACAAAGGGGCATCAATCTCTATGCACCTCACTATGTGTGGATGAATCTTCAAGCTTTTCAACAGACAGATGATAACTCTATGGGAGGTTGAATCAAAAGCTTTCCGGTAGTCAATCCAGGCCATCAAAAGGAAGCGCTAGTAAAATGCTGCGTATTTGCAGACGCATCTGTCGATTAGTAGGTTCTGCCGACATCCTGCTACGCCTTTCTTTGAGCCGCGTTTTTCACACATCTCTCGCCACACAGGTCCGATTGTGCGAACAATCTTACCATTTAGGATGGCTGTGAAGATCGAAGATCTTATACAGCGTGTTCAGGCAAGTTATTGGCCTGACTTTAGATATGAGGTGGAAATACAAGCCAGATGCTGGTGGGTTGAAGGAAACTTCTTCCATCAGAACCTCTTGGTACCATCCGATCCCGCAGCGGAATAGCTCTTCACACCTCTCAATACTTTTTTCACCTCTTCGGTAGTGATAGGTGGGCAATCCTCCTCAGGTGCTATGAGATCACTGCCCAGCTCCCTGAAGCTCTTACGGTTCTCTGTTGTTTCCTTCAGTGGATGCTGGACTTCGGTGACTTCTCTACAAAATGCGTCAACATCCTTTGGTTTGGGCAGGTGGTCCATAACTAGTCATTAACTAGGTGGTCATTAACTAAAGGATCTCAGAAGAGTCGAGATGGGTAAGAGAATAACAGTACGCGTATACTCTCAACAATATGCTGCTTGATGGTTAGTAGCTTTGACTTGTTAAGTGTGTGATGATGGATCCGTAGTTCGCACGCGAAATATCGGACCCTGGCAGTGAACTTCCTGCCAGATGTTATACCATCGATCACATATTGAATGCGGGACGCGTGCTGTGTTGCCTAGCCTATCTTTACGCTGACTTGCTGCGTGCGCCTTTTGGTCTTATGATCAGCCGTTGGTTTTGTTTTACGGTCTGCATCCACTCAAGTTCTCGCTGCACCATACATACCACAATTGATTGTCCAGAGGTCAGACATTTCGGAAACATCTCCACAAAGCGCGCCATCCAATTGAGCTAGATCTTCGGGCTTGAGAGAAACTTGGTAGGGATGGCCAAGTCGATTCCGATTCCTTCGAAGAATCGATTCTTGGCGTCGATTCTTCGATTCTTCGGAATCGATTCTTTGTTTTAGGGAATCGATTCTTCGTCGGAATCGCCATCGATTCCGATCACAGAGTTAAGAGAAAATAAATGTTCGTTTTCCTAAAGAAAAAAACCTAATTAATGAAAGTTTATAAATTTTCTTCAAAAAACATCAAAACATGAATTGAAATTTATATTTGTTGAATTGGTTTTAATTTTTACAACAAACATCTCCAAAAACCCTTTGAAATTTTTAATTTACGCGGGCTTTTTGAGAAGGGGGGAGTGGGGAAATATTAGAATAGGAATCGAGGAATCGATTCCTACCTTCGATTCTTCGATTCCTCGGAATCGACGCATCCGGCGGAATCGAGGAATCAAAGAATCGATTCTCACTGAGCGTTACCCATCCCTAAAACTTGGATGTTGATAATTCTCGTGGTCTTACAGCATCTCTCTGCTTCTACTGGATGCCTGTCCGCGGTTGGTCTCAGTGTCACCTCTCTTTCTCTACTGCCGGCTTGTTCTGGTCGCTGTCGAGTAGGCGCTCCGAGTATATAACCCCCTTGCAGGAGGTGCTCGGCACGGTTTCGCAGCAGTTGTTGCGAAAAGTGCGAGAACTCTGGATGTTTTCCGTACAACAGACTTAGTAACCGCGCCATGTAACCTCTTAGCTCTGGGTCTATACTGGTATCGTAGTAATACAGCAGGTCGTCCCTCAATCGATCCGTCCACTAAAAACTATTGAGACGTTGCCGGTCTATCATATTGTCTACATCTTGATTATATTGTTTTATATTATATATATATATATATATATATATATATATATATAAAAGTTAAACAACCACCGCAGGGTACCACTAAGAGCAACTGTCATCTAAAAAGAAAATGTCAATAGCCCCCAGTAGAACCGCGGTAAAATACACCTATGGCCACGTCTCACATCCGTGAGATGGGTGGTCACAGGGCACGACGAAATCACAACGACAGGCCGGCGAAACCCTCGTGTGTGGGATATAGAGTCAATTGTCCGAAACGAAAAGTGCCAGATTTTCTGGAACTACGATTTTCGGGCAGCAGTCTCCGTTGCGCACTCGAGGCCTGACATTGTTCTCCAAGACTTCGAGAAACGAACTATATTCGTGATCGAATTCTCGGCTCCGTCCGAATACTACATCACTGCAAAGGAGAAAGAAAAGGAGGAGAGGTATCAAGACCTTAAAAGAGAGCTGCAACGACTGTACCCAAAATATTCGGTACAAGTAATTGTCCTTGTGATAGGTGCTCTCGGAGGTGCTAAATTATCACTGGTTCGTAATCTTAAAGCCATACCGCGTGCCAAAAATATGCCAAGGTACTTGCGAGATGGATGCGGAAAGCTGTCATCCTTGGGTCGACAGGATGACAGCTTTCTGCATCGAGTCAGGCCTCGAGTGCGCAACGGAGACTGCTGCCCGAAAATCGTAGTTCCAGAAAATCTGGCACTTCTCGTTTCGGACAATTGACTCTATATCCCTTGGAGCGTTCGGCAGGGCAGGGTCGCGACCAACACCATAAGAGCGACAAAGGTGGTAATAAAGTACTTTTAGGGCCGCATTATGTCTATAGATATACGTTGTTCCTGCGTGGGTCATATATATATATATATTAGGTTGGCCCCAAAATATACATTTTGGAATTTTCGACCGGCGCATTCGCCAAGTCGTCCTCTCGTGGAAGCGAATACATTTTTTTTTGTTTAGAAACAAAATGATTTTTAGAACTTTGTGTAGTATTTTGAAGTTTTCTCTTCACGTTTAACACATACGAAAGTTTTAGTGTTATTACTCGGGTATTCAATTAATTGAAGTCAAGTGCCCCCCCCCCCCAGGGTTAGGGTAGTATACAAAAATAGATTTGCTCCCCAGAATATTCAAAAAAAAATGGGGAAATGTATCTGGAAGTCCTAAGCTTCTAGCAATTAGCCATTTTGAGTTAATTTAGTATCGAAAATTCCACTCAGTTAATCTAAGCTGCTAAACTGTTCTTACCATTTTTTTAAACTGAGAAAACATAGATGGAAACAACACAGAGGTTTTATGAATATGTAAGAATTTTTGGCTATTTTATTTAGATAGGCTAGATACTTTCATCCGCTTTTAGATGACCGACGTGGAGCGTCTACAATTGGCTGGTGTATGTTCCTTGCTTGTATAGCTGTTTGTATGAATTTACCTTGATGATATCTTAAATAAACTTATCCTGTATTTGCCTAACTTCAAGTTCAAGGTAATAATTTATTTTTATAATTTAAAAATATCACGTGATCGACATACCCCCTCCCCCACCTCCTAAGTGATCGTCCGTGATATTTCCGGGTCACGTGTTACATATATGTACGTCCGCTAACAAGTAATTGTTTCCTCCATTTGTCCGAAAACTGAGCTTTTCCCATTTAAAGCTCCATGTTAATTTGAAACGATCGGGCCACGTGTCAATATTGGCCGATTCAATGCAAAAAAAGTGGTTTTGAGTCACTCTAGTCGACACATTATCATAAAGGCAAAAAATATATGCGGTCGTCCGCATGAAAGGAGCCCTTATAACCAGTTCTAGTTTAGGAGATATTCGCGTTTTTCTGAGTCAGGGTCAAAATTATTATTTTCGGGTATAATTGGGAGATGATTCTATAGAACCTATTATTGGCATTATAATCATGTGCTGAAATCAACCGGAAGTGGCTATATATCGTGTTCCCAGAAAAAGTATAGCACATAAGCGCAATTTTCATGCGTACGCCTACACATGGAAAAACATATTAGCTTAAATTTTAAGTGACTATTCTATGGCTCCTGGATAGAGAGAAAAGTCTGATGATATTTCAGAGACTTTGACTAATAGCAGAAGACAAGTAAATTAATTTTTTTAAACAGAGTCACCGTAAAAAGTCTACTATTTCTCATGAAAAAGTATTTCAATTAAAAACCAAGCGATCCTTTCTGACAAATAATAAACATTTATCGGAAGTCGCTGAAAACTATAAATGCGCAGTGAACGTTTTTCACCGCACTGCGCACGTTGTATGTTTTGCCCGCTGTGCGTCTGTTGTGTTGTTTACTTAGTGGTATTGCTTGTGATTTAATTTTCTTGAAGGGTGTTTGCTAGGTCGGGAATTTTCTTTGATAGGGCTTATTACAGTTTAATTCTTACTTTTAATAGAAAAAGTTATTCAATCACATTAAATTAAACTTCATATCATACTACATAATACAAGATTCAACAAGATCATTTTGAAAGTCTTCAGCACGGCTTTGATTCCAATTAAAATTTTTTTTTTCAATTTCGAGAATTTCGTAGCTAAAACATTGAAAACTTTTCTTGCTTATTATCCTTTTTAATTCAATATAAGTGATATCTCTGAATCTTGAATGATAAAAAAATCTCGTTGATATTATTTAACAATTTTTCATTTTTCATTTTTGGTTTTTTATTTGTAATTCCTAAACGAAGTAGAAATATTTTTAGAATGACTTCATTAATCGAAGAAAATGTCTGGGACTTAAAATCGTTAATTTTTAAGCAATCACCGGTATACTTATATAATTCTTTGTTATTTTTTACAAAATAAAAATATGGAAGCCTCAAACAAGACAACCGTGTTTGAAAAACGTTTATTGAGAATGTATTTTATGTTATAGAAGAATGATTAAAAAACTGAAAATCATGCATTTTCAAAATTAAAAAAATAAGAATTCAAGGAGGAAGCACACAAATATTTTTCATCAAACCACCGTAAGATTCAATCATTTTCAACCTGAATTGCATACACTCGAATTTTCTTTACAGAATTCTTTTTTTCTAATTTCGAAGTATTTTATATTAAAAACGAAAATAAAATATTAGGCACTTTTTGAAATAGCTAATATTCAAATTTAAAAACAATGTTTTTCTACATATTTTAAATGACTGTTTAGGAATTTGTATTATCAGTTACAAACTGAGTGAAAAGTATAATAAAAGAAGTAGATCAATTAAGAACTTAAGTTTTATGGAGCTTTTTATAGCAGAAAATGATTTCTTGTCACTAAGTTCATTAAAGCGTTTTTGCTCTCAAATTTTCTTTATTGATCATCAGTTTTAGATAGTTTTTAAATGATTCACATCTTTTAAAAAAATTATCGAGCCCTTTTTTGAAATAAGTAGTGTTGCCGTCTGAGACGAGAAATACCGAGCCTGGCTCCCTTTCGCTTCGTTCATTCCTCGGATCCGTCTCGTTTTTCTGGGTTCATTCCTCGGTTTGTCTCGTCACATTCTTCCTCGTTCTCGCCTCGGGGTTTCCGAGAAATGCGTCAGATGTGCGCTTGTGGAGCGGACAGCTCGCGGGAGCGTTCTTTTGCCACTCTTACGCGCTAATCCTAATTATCGTTCTTTAAAGAATAGGTTAAGTCGAAATATGATTACATATTATACTTTTTTGTCCATTACTGATTAATTTGATATCAAACACGACTATTTTTCGATTGTTTCAAAGATTTATCTCCAATCTATCAGTATGTCATTTTGTTCTTATTAAACATTTATTTTGCTGGTTATAAGAATAGAATATATGAAACCGAAAGGTAAAAATCTGCCCGCTTCGCGGGCACATTCTCGTCGCGCGCTTCGCGCTCCATAATATGTTCACCTCGCGCTACGCGCTCGGACACATTTGCCTGACGCTTTAAGCTCGGTTACTCTGGTTTTTTGCACTTCGTGTGCTCACGATTGCGCGCTTCGCGAGCTTATACTCTCTTAGTTAGCTTCATCGTTATGACATGCTTTGGTTTAATTATGCAAGTTTTACATAGAAAGAGGAAGTAATTTACTTAAGGTTCTATCGACCTTAAGGAACACATTCTCATCAAGACACTCCAGCTTCGCGCTCGATATTCAGTTTAAAAATCATGTAAACCTTGCGCTCCACGCTCGTTTCTGTTCATCGTTTAATGGAAACTCAAAAGTTTAAGCGCGCTCACGGCGCGCGATTTGGTTGTCGCGCTTCGCAGCAACAATATGTTGTGTTCTATTTTCTTCAGATAAAAATGACTAAATTTGTATTTGATTTAAAATGAAGAAGGAAATTCGTTCACTTCAGCGTACATTTCCGTATCTTTCTAATAAATCATACAATCAGAAAGATTTCTTGCAACTATCTAAAAAGGGGCGGAAAAAAGTATGTAAGTTGTTTTTGGAACATATATATGATAAATTTTTAAATGACTATTGAAAAATGGACATTTGATAAAAACCGGGGGGGGGGGGGGGGTCAAATTTTACACAAATCTAATACCTTCTCTGGATGAGAACGTAAAAATAGAATAACTTGTTCAAAATTTTCAAGTACCATGAGCATTAATTATTATTATTATACCATTAAGCCATTTCCCTTTCGGGGTAGGCGTGACTTGCTCGGTTGGAAAATAGTAATGTGGGGAAGGAGGTATAGATTTTTTAGATTGGTCTACAATT
The DNA here is from genome assembly GCA_932178445.1 of Andricus quercusramuli. Classification (NCBI taxonomy): domain Eukaryota; kingdom Metazoa; phylum Arthropoda; class Insecta; order Hymenoptera; family Cynipidae; genus Andricus; species Andricus quercusramuli. Next base: position 2,179 of record CAKNXH010052165.1, on the reverse strand, counting down.
TTCGTGTTATTTATTTAAATAACACGTTTGTCCCGCAACACTGCTCCGACCCAGGTGGCTGATCAATCTCTCCAGCGTTCACCCCAAGTGAAGAGCCTCACCAAATTGTTATGTGTGGTTTCCCACTTGGGCCCATTAGTATCCAAGGTCTTTTGTTTCAGGCGTCATTCACTCTACTCACATTCTTTTTATTAACTATTTGTCGCTACACTTTTCTGTTCTGGCATACTATTCTAGCTTCCTTCACGTCCATGAATTTTGTGATGCAAGCTCTCGTGTTTTTATGGCTTCTTATGTCTCTTCGGATTAATGTCTCATTGACAGATTCTAACCATTCTTTTGGCGGTCTACCTCTGGGCATTCTGCCGTATACTTTACCTTTATACACTTGTTTGGTCAATCATTCATCTTTCATTCTTTCAAGATGTCCGAACCACCTTAACTTATATTTCTTTCCCAAATGTCAACTAGTGTCTCTCCAGTACCACATTCTTGTGGTACAGGAGTACAAACTGTGGTACACAATGAGCGCGGAGGTATCATGCTAATCACGTTAATTTCACCCTTATCCTTTTCTGACCAGGTGGCCTCGGTGGCTCAGAGGATAGCGCGTCGGACTTCCATGCAGGAGGTCCGGGGTTCGATCCCTGAGCCGGGTACCAATGGAAATTTTTCTATGTACTTCTACCGGGGCTTCGGTGGTTCGGAACGCACCTTAAACTGTAGGTCCCCTCAGAAAAAGCTGGTATCGTACCAAGGTGGGGCCCCATGTCGAGGGGAATAGCCCTGGAGGTCGAAGCCGATTCTGTGAAGACTCGAAAATGAGTCGGCGTTCATCTTGCGCTTGGGAGCTTCTATAGGAGGCACCACGCTCGATGGTCGCTGGCCAATTTCGAGTAATGAACACACACACACACACATATACTGACATAACACACCAGGACAGTGCTTCGAATCTGTGCATCTACCTGATGACCTCAGAGGGATCGCTTCGTACACCCTAGCCTGCTAGGGAGGCTGCCGAATGGCAGAGTGGGCGAGGATCACTTTGCCTGATCAACAAAGGAGGACGTCGTTTACTGTGCGATAGGTATGCCTGGCACCTGAGAGGTACACGGAAAAAATTTGTACTTGAGAAATTACAGAATTAGTTCCGATGTGGCGGATATGAGAAAAAATCCGTAATAATTACAGACCTACGTTATTTTAAATTCTACAGAACTTTTTCTATGAGAATTAAATATAATGCAGGAAGAATTCTTAAATGGGACAGTAATTTTAGCAACAGGAAGCTTTAAAATTTGCGAAACTAAAGTCCGTTAAAAACAAAGTGGAGGACTGGATATTTCACAGAACGCTTCTCAAATCAAAAACACGACAGAGTTCTGTGATTTCTACGTCACAGCGCCGTCGTTTCCAACACGAAAAAAAGATCCGATTTATATACAGTACAACCTGTCTAAGAGCTCCCTGTCTAAGAGCTCCAATGGCCTTGATGAGCTCGGACGCTTCCCCCACTACAAACCCTACTCACGCTGCCTCGAGAATTGGGCGCAAACCCTCCAAAAGAGCTCGCGATCGAGCGGAGCCTAATTTCAGTTTTTTCTCATTGAGAATGGTTTTATTAATATTATTTTTCTAATTTGCATGCAATAATTTGTATAATTATATATATATACTTTTTTTTTTTGTCAAGGGTTGTTGATACTTCTAACTCCTATATAGTATAAGGCAGCTTTATTTTTTTTTTATAAAACTTTCAAGAAAACAAAATTATAATTTCATTTTAAATTAATATATAATATGTACATATTTTAATATGTACGTACGCTATAAACAGTCGTAAAACTGTCTAAAAACTGTAAAACGTTTATAAAAAAATCTACGTTTTCATCGCCGCCGGCCGTGATCTCTATTGCAGGTTACGTACCAAAACACACATTTAGCACACACGCGCAATTTCCCAGCTCGACGTCCAGTAGTGGGGGCCCCCTATTTCTCGGAATTATTACCCCTAACCGCCCATGAGCGAGCTCTTAGACAGGTTGTACTGTACTACTACTTTGTATATTAGAAGGAAGGAAGCAAGGACGGACGGAGGACACACACGAAAGACACATTCTTAACTTATTGTACGCACACAAACATAATATGATTCTATAGCCTAACCTAACGTATA
>CAKNXH010052164.1:0-21139 GCA_932178445.1 Andricus quercusramuli | reverse complement strand
AGTTCGTAATTGACTGATGTTCAACGGTGTTATATATATGGGGTGCCAGGATGTATGTGAGGTATAACCTCGCGAAATCAAATAGTTTATTCACGAAACAAGTATTATAAAATAAAATATTTATAAAAGTGATTATAAATCTTATAATTCTGAATTTTATAACAATTTTATAAAAGTGTTCGTGAAAGTATTTATAAAAGCAACTATAAACAAAAGTGAGGTTAGTTTTTCTGAATTTAATATATTGCATATATGTCAGGACTCGCCTGAAGCAATTATCAAACTCAATAATTAATAAATGAAATGAATAAAAATAAATATTTCAAAAATTTATCGTCATTTATGCCATTTACTGACTTTTTCGCTTTCACTCCTCGAGTGACAGCAACATTGAAACTGTAGAACTTTGCGAAGAAATCGCTATGGTCATAAGTGTACTCACTTTTGGCAAATTATCCAAACTGGCTTTAATGTATCTAGGCATATTGCTGCTTCATGAAAATAAACTTTTTTGCCAAAAAACGTTGATAATTAATTATTTCGATTGTTTTGATCAAACTGACCATGTATTTTCTTCGGTTTTGACGGCGCGTGACGTCACACACGTGTTTCGAGCCGTGAGGGCGCCACATGTTTTCTCTTATAAATTGACATTGACGGTGGATATTTGATCACTTTTTAATAAATTATTATAAATTACTAAATAATAGAAATTAAGTTTCAATTTTACATTTCAATTCTTTCCCAGTGGGCACAAAAATTAAGGATGTCCTAGAGACGTCTTCGGGACATCCCTAAGACGCCTTTTGGAACATGTCGTTTGGACATCCTAGGGATGATATTAAGACGTCTAATGTCAGTACCAAAGATATCCTGAGAACGTCCTATGTCTTTAAGACGTCTTTAGGACATCTTTAGGACATTGGACGTCTTAGAGACGTTTATTGGACTGACATTGGACATCCTAGGAACGTCCCAAGGACGTTCTTGGGATGTTTATGGTTTTGTGTCCACTGGGTTGGGAGTCAGAGTTTATAAAAAACTCAACTGTAGGGCAAACAAAACTTTTGTGGATGACCCTATTGCACCTCAGTTAATTGATCCGCCAATCTGATAAAATAGGGTCGATTTGTGGATTGAAAGAGGCTCGAAATGAGAATCATCTGTCAATAACTAAATCTGATAAAACAAATTCTAAACTGTCAAGTTCAGAAACCAAGGTAACCCATAGGGCTGAAGTTCGCGACGTCTGAGTGTGAAGGTTCAACACTAATTTTTACGAATTTTTAATTTCATCTATTTTTTGTTTTTTGTAAAATTGAAGTTTGGAATAATTGAAACAATGCACCTTCTGAGAACTTTAGTTCGCTATCTCGGATCATTTATCAATCTGAAGTTAGCAAACTAAACAAGACAGAAACTGGTTCTAAAATAGACTATTTGTGATATCATATTAGAACGCCCAAGAAAGGATCCCAGATCAAAATGAATGACTAGTTTTTACTGTGAAGACTTTAGAAATTATTATGAGAAATATTGTAATAATAAATAAATGAACATATATATATATTTTTTTTTTCGAGGGTTGAAGAAATGTATTTGTAAATAAATATTAAATTATATTTATGATTATATAAATGTATGTTTCGAAGGAAATTATTTAATTATGATAATTTTATTTTGTAAAATTCACATTTCATACATACCATATTTTATGAAAAATTATATGTTCTTAGAATGATGCCCCCCAGTTATTTTAAGCCAAAAAGAAAAAAAATCGTACCACGCGTTTTTTAGAAAAAAAAGGTATTTCATATTTAGCTATTAAAAACCTAATTTTTCTCGAAAACGAAGCAAAATATGAATAGCAGTTCATAGTTCAAAATTGTTTCTCTTTCTAAAATCTATCAAATTATACCTTTACCAGATGTTTATCCTGTATAATTCAACAAATTTTTTCATAAAGATAGACAAAATCAATAAAAATGAACTAAAGTAGCATTTATTTTAAAGAACTTTCAAATATTATTTTCAAAAACGTCTATTTTTAGTTCATTGACTATGTCAAGAACATGTACCATGAGATTATTAAGGTTCCTGAACTTCAACGTAAAGACAAAAAAATTGTGTTTTATCTCTAAAATTGAAGAAATATAATTTTCAACGATTCGAAATCTCATTTTTCTTGAAAACTAAGCAAAATTTGAATAGCATTTTATAGTTGAAAATTGTTCCCCTTCTTAAAATCTATAAAAATATACCCTCAACAGATGCTTATCTTGTGTATTTGAACAAAAATTATCAAAAAAGATAGACAAAATCAATAAAAATAGACTAAAATAGCATTTAGTTTGAAGAACTTTAACATTTTATTTTTTGAAACGTCTGTTTTTAGTTCACTGACTATGTAAAGAACATGTTCCATGAGATTACTAAGGTGCCTGAGCTACAAAGAAACCAAAAATTGGCTTTTATCTCTAGAATTGAAGAAATATGTTTCTTGATGATACAAAATCCCATTTTCCTCGAAATCGAAGCAAAATATGAATAGCAATTCATAGTTCAAAATTGTTCCCAATCCTGAAACCTATGGAAATGTACCCTTACCAGATAATCTTGTTTATTTTAACCAACATTTTTGAACGAAATATCGAAAATCTATTAAAGCTAAGTTTATTCGATATTTTTTTGTTGGCATGTTTTGTTAAAATACAGAACATATACATCTGGTAAGGATACATTTTCATAGATTTTGGGAAGGGGGAAAAATCTGAACTATGAATTGCTATTCATATTTAGCTTAGTTTTCGAGAAAAATTATATTTTTAATCGTTGAAAAGTATACATAGTCAATAAAATAAAAGCAGACGTTTTCAAAACTAATGTGTAAAAGTTCTGTAAACTAAATGCTAATTTATTTGATTTTCGTTGATTTTTTCTATTTTTTTTTTGAAAAAATGCTGGAATTATACAAGATAAACATCTGGTAAGGGTATAAATTTCGTGAACGTCTTTTCATGTATACCCGACAGCAATGATTCTAAAAAAATATCAAGAAAGTTAGTCACGTCTTATGAAATAAAAAACCTGAATTTGTTCAAGCTGAGAATATCGGGATTGTTCAATTGAATTTGAAAATCGCTTAATTTGAAGCTATTGGGATGCAGATGTACATAAACTTATCAATCCGTAAAATAGCAGGTTCCAACCCAGTGAGCATAAAAATTAAGGATGTCCTAGAGACGTCTTTAGGACATCCCTAAGACGTCTTTTGGAACATGTATTTTGGACATCCTAGGGATGATCTTAAAACGTCCAATGTCAGTACGTCTTAGGGATGTCCCGAAGACGTCTTTAGGACATCCTTAATTTTTGTGTCAACTGGAAAAATAAATTAAAAACGCCATTTTCGTTTAACGCTTTAGAAGGCGCTTGAAAAGTATAAAATTTGCAAAATCTAGTAGGGTTGAGCATAACAATACATCACTTCATCACGTTTCGCGTTTCGAAAGAAAAAGGCCCGGTATTGGTTTCATTTACAATTAGACTTAGTCGGTTTGCATCAAATCTCCACGTTTCGAGACCTCCTCTGAGTCTGAAAAACGTTTTTTACGAAGATGTCTGTATCCTGTAGGCATGATAACTTTCGAAAGACTAATCAGCTTGGATTGAGCTTCAGTACACGTTTTCAAGGCATAACAAGAAAGGGAGAGTTCGTTAGCCAGCTATTTTAGATGAAGATTCAAAAAGTTGAATCATTTTCAAAATTTTTGAGACCATTTATTTTTGAGATTTCAAAATTCTATGTACAGCTATTCGTAGTAATCGGAAATTCGAAAAATGTATCCTCACAACTTTTTTCGATAAAAATAAAATTATTAGAGATATAGCATTTTCGAAATCTAAAAAAACAAATAAAACTTAACTTTTTAAGCCAAACAACGCACGATATGAGAAAAGTCAAGAGAAGAAAAATGTTGCTTTTTGAAAGCGCTATAAAATCATCATAATAACTTTTTAAATTATTTTGAAAAATCGAAAATTCAAATTTTGACTCCACAAAACATAATGGAAAATTGCATTTTTCGATCAAACTATGCAAGATACGAAATAAAAATGAATCTAGACAAAACTTGTGCACCCAGAAAAGATCTACAAATTCGTTACGAATTACTTTTCGATTTGACGCATATCTTTTGTTTTATTCATAAAAAAAAACATTAAAAATTAAAAATTAAAAAATTTTCGACAAACGACACAAGGTACTATGAAATATATTTAATAACAAAATTGTTTTTAAAATTTTATTAAACATTTCATTGTACCCTATTTCGTTCGTCCAAAAATTTTAATTTTTTTAATTTTTAATGTTGTTTTTCACGAATAAAACCAAAGCTACGCGTCATATCGAAAAGCGATTTCCGACGAATTTGTAGATCTTTCCTGGGTGCACAATTTTTGTTAATAATTTTTTTAGCATCTTGCATAGTTTGATCGGAAAATGGAATTTTTCATCGTGTTTAGTGAGGTCAATTTGAATTTTCGATCCTTCAAAAAAATTGAAAAACTTGTTATGGTGATCTTGTTATTGCTTTCTAAAAGCAATGTTTTTCTTCTCTTGACTTTTTTCATATCGTGCATTGTTCGGCTTAAGATGTTAATTTTCGTTTTTTTTTTTAGATTTTCAGAATGCTATAGCTCTGATAATTTTATTTTGATTGAAAAAAATTGTGGCAATAAATTGTTCAAATTCCCAATTACTACAAATAGCTCTACATACAACTTTGAAATCTCAAAAATAAATGGTTAAAATTTTTTGAAAATGCTTTATCTTTTTGAATTTTCATCCAAAATAGCTGGCTAACGAACTCGTCCTTTCTTTTTATGCCTTGAAAACGTGTGCCAAAGTTCAATCCAATCTGATTAGTCTTTCGAAAGTTATCGTGCCTACGAGATACTTATAGACAGACTAAGCCAAATTTTACATGAAACCAATACTGGGCCTTTTCTTTCGAAACGCACGCTAGGTTGCCAAAAACGAGTAATTATTTTGAATATAAATTTCGACAACTTAAGCGAGTTCGACTGTCGTGCACTACAGCATGGCGAGAATCTCTCAAGACTAACCTCTCTAACGGTCTACTAATTGGAACGATGCGACCTCTATGAAAAAAGTAACGAGGCATTGAAATAGGTGAGTTCATCTTGGAACACCCTGTAGAATAACTTCTGTTTAATTTATCAAAATCAGTTTTCAAATTAATAGACAAATTATTTTGTTTTTCTATAATTTGCGAGAAAGTGCCAGTTTTCCACCTGTTTTTGGTGTAAAAAGTGACCGATTTTTGGTCGATGACGTGGCGCATGCGCAGTGCCGACCTTTCCGGGCAACAGTGAAAAAAGTGGACGTACACAGTGAAAAAAGTAAATGGACGCAGTGAAAAAAGTGAGGCACAGTGAAAAAAGTAAATAAAGTGCAAACTACTTCGTGTTACTCCGGGTGTGTTTAGCGATGGGGAGTGACCGTCAGATGACCGATTTCCGATAATCTGACTGTCACCTGACCGGACAAGTGGAAAAAGTGGAAATCATGTTATTACGCGAAAAACTGAATTAATATCATAGATACAAACGACAAAAAACCCTTTTATTAGTAAAACGAAATTTGTTTTCTAAAAAAAAGTGAAGAAAAAGGAATAAATACGTAAAAAGTGATTGTATCTCGTTGCTGTTAATGAACATAACCTATTAAACATGAACAGTTTTCAAATCTTGAAAACTAAAAAGTACACTTTTTTAAAAAAAGAAGCCAAAACGATGATTTTGTGTGAGTTTTATCATCCAATAAATTGTATAAAATTTAGTTTGGAATAATCTTATCTTAACAAAATTCAAAACTATTTGGGGTTAATTTAAATCGTTCAAAATTGTACAACTTATGCTTAAAAATAAATAGTTCAACCTCTTATTGTCGTTTCAAATTTAAATTGTTCATAATTGTACAATTTTAAATTAAAATCCTGTATACTTGAATAATTGCAAGGTAGGAAAAGGTTAACATTAGATTAATTTCATGATAACAAAATTCAAAATTATTTTTATTTTATTTAAAAAATTCAAAAATACTTGCTCGACTGTAATTTCATAACACTTCAAATTGCAGTTTAGGATTCTCTTTTCTTTACAATTTAGATAACTTGTTCAAAATCAAACAATATCTGAATGAAAATCTTAAGGATCAAAGCATTGTTAAATTAAAAACGTGTAAAGAATTATTTCAATGAAACTTCAGAAATGAGAGAATTTCTAATTGAAGCATCGTTTAAAATTCAGGAATTAATTATTAGCTTAAATTTGAATAGCTGAAGCTTTTACATTTTTAGTTTTTAATTTGTAGCAGTAAAATTGTTTCTGGAGGGCCTCGAAATAACTCATTTTTATGTTTTTGGAAAATCCAAATTAAAACGCTTTTAAATTCAAAATCATTAGACTAAGGTGTTAAAAATTTAAAGAAAACTTCAAAGTTCGGGACTGCAAAAAGCTATTTTAAACATATAAGCTCAAAATTTTCGGGCCGATACATTTTCAAATTTCTAATCAAGTTAAATTCAGTTAACAAAACATCTAATAGTTGATATTATTCCCACAAAAAGAACAATATTCAACCAAAAAGGATGACTTATCCATAAAACTTGAAAATTTTTAACAAAAAATATGAATTTTCAACCAATAAGATTAATTTCATACTGAAAAGACAAATTTTTATTTAAAAAATTAATTTTGAATCGAAGAGCTGAATTTTCAATTAAAGTGGTGAATCTCCAAACAAAAAAATTAATTTTTAACAAAGTAGTTCGAGTTTCAACCACGTATTTTAATTTTCAACCAAAAAAGATGAATTCTCAATAAGAAATTCAATAGTTGATTTTTAATTAAAAACGATCAATTTTCAGACAAAGATGTATAGTTAAATTTTCAGTTAAAAAAGTTAATTTTCTACCTAAAGAGGTGAATTTTCAATAAAATTGTTGAATTTTCAAGCAGCAAAGGTTTTTCAGGAAAGAAAGAAAAAAATGGTTGAAGTTTCTACAAAACAGTTGATTTTTCAACGACAGAATTAAGTGTAATAATGATAAATATTATTATACACTGAGAGGCCAGGTATCTTTATTTTGTTAAGAATAAGCTATACGAATTTGTGTAGCTTCGTGAGAACTTTGAAACTAAAAAAAAACTTGCAGAATAAAAACCTTATACTACAATAAAAACCGTAATATGGTTTTGACAGCACCACCAAACAGATAGGTTTATGGAATTATCCTTTCCATCCTTTTATTTCAACCTGTAATTTTTGGCGTTTCCAGTTTTCTTCCCTCTCACTATAAATTGATCCCTATAATAGATATAAATGTAATCTACAATATAATACAACAATATAAAAATGCCATAACGTAAAATTCAAATTAGCGTTCAGTCATTTGATTAGATTTATTCCTGAAAGAAACAAATCATATTTGCCATAAACTTTTGTGACTTAATTGCGAATGATTTTTGTAGGTTATGTTTTTCTACAATCACGCAAATCGAAGAAATTGTCCGTCTGAAGAGATTAACAGCCTGTAATTTCATAAGAAATTGTTCCGTATTAGTTTTCATCTTACACCATTCATTAAAGAACATTCCAATAACTATTTATAAGATGATTTCCACTTTTTCCAAAATGTCCGGTCAGACAGTCAGATGACGGGAAATCGGTCAGATGACTGAAGCGGTCGGCGTCATTTGACGTCACTCCCCATCTCTAGGTGTGTTCGTGCTGCCTCTGGTGTGCTCGTGCATCGTGCGCAGCCAGCTTCATTCTATTTTCCGACTCCGTCCCTAACCTATAACACCGTCAGCTTCTCCGAAAATACGGTGTTATTTTTGCGTCAATCGACAAAAAATCGCCTTTTTTTACACAAAAAACAGGTAAACAAAAACTAGCACTTTTTAAACAAATTATAGAAAAAGTATCGTGTCCCACACATTGAAAAAGTGACGATTTTTCAACTTGTAGCACAATATACTATTTTCAATATAAAGCATTTCTATGAATTCTCTCTTTCTCTCGTTAAATAGTGAAAGTCACTTTTTTGTTCCTCCATCCTATAGTACAGTAAAGTCTCGCGTATCTTCGCGTCCTTGAAACGTAGGGATTCGTTACCCAATAGGTACAAAACCATAAAAATCCCAAGAACGTCCCAAGGACGTTCTTGGGACGTCCAATGTCAGTCCAATCAACGTCTCTAAGACGTCCATTGTCCTAAAGCTGTCCTAAAGACGTCTTAAAGACATAGTACGTTCTCAGGACTTCTTTCGAACTGACATTAGACGTCTCAAAATCATCCTTAGGATGTCAAAAAGACATGTTCCAAAATACGTCTTAGGGATTTTCGAAGACGTCTCTAGGACATCCTTAATTTTTGTGCCCGCACTGGGATATTTTCAAGGCTGGAGTGCCCCCACCTCTACCGCGAGTGGGCAGGTTCTTTTCATCAAGCGACGTTGATTGGCTGCCCGGCCTTGTATCGCTACGCTTGTTCTAAAAAAATTAAGGATGTCCTAGAGACGTCTTCGGACATCCCTAAGACGTCTTTTGGAACATGTCTTTTGGACATCATAGGGATGATCTTAAGACGTCTGATGTCAGTACGAAAGATATCCTGAGAACTTCCTATGTGTTTAAGACGTCTTTAGGACATCTTTAGCACATTAGACGTCATAGAGACGTTGATTGGACTGACATTGGACGTCCTAGGAACGTCCCAAGGACGTTCTTGGGATGTTTATGGTTTTGTGCCAACTGGTTATGTACTTTCAATAATAATACATACAAATAGACCCGACATTCCTAGAACTGCTGGCTCACGCAGGTTTTCAGCTCAAAGGGCGAGAGACGGTTACTCTCGCCTCGGAAGGGCTGAGAGTGCACGAGTACTCAGTGGAATATATTACACAATATGATGCATTTTAAGTGGAAACGGTTCAGACGGCCCCGATTTGCAGAGTTGAAAATGTCGCGGTCTCTTACCACAGTTAGCGCATTCGCGTATCGTGTGTGCCAGCATTTTTCCAGTGTGTTTTTGATGTAAGACAATTTGCCAACTAAAAATCAATGTAGCAGAATCAAAAAACGACGCAAATATTTCGCGGCATATTGAGTATTGCAACATTCCAGTGAGCACAAAACCATATACATCTCCAGAACGTCCTTGGAACGTTCCTAGGACGTCCAATGTCAGTCCAATCAACGTCTCTAAGACGTCCAATGTCCTAAAGATATCCTAACGACGTCTTAAAGACATAGGACGTTCTCAGGACATCTTTCGTACTGACATTAGACGTCTTAAGATCATCACTAGGATGTCCTAAGGACATGTCCCAAAAGACGTCTTAGGGATGTCCCGAAGACGTTTCTAGGACATCCTTCATTTTTGTGCCCAGTGGGATGGCGTCCCAGTGGACACAAAACCATAAACATCCAAAGAACGTCCTTGGGACGTTCCTAGGATGTCCAATGTCAGTCCAATAAACGTCTCTAAGACGTCCAATGTCATAAACATGTCCTAAAGACGTCTTAAAGACATAGGACGTTCTCAGGACATCTTTGGTACTGACATTAGACGTCTTAAGATCATCCCTAGGATGTCCAAACGACATGTTCCAGAAGGCGTCTTAGGGATGTCCCGAAGACGTCTCTAGGACATCCTTAATTTTTGTGCCCACTGGGGTACCACGACGTCGTGCTAGGATAGGCGCAAATTCCCGCCGCGTAGAAGGCTAGTACATGATACTGCCACTGCGTACGAGTTTTTTGAGAAAATCTTCTAAACATGAAGGTAAGTTATCAGGTCTGAATGTGTCTGAATGGTAATCTTTTCAATTGTAGAATGCATGTGCACATTTGTGTTTCTTCATCCTTTTAGCGGTTGAAAACAGTTTAGTTTCACGCAATACCAGCAACTGTCTGACATTTGAGGTTAGAGTGACACTACCCTGAAATTTAGGATATTTTATTTTATTTCGTGACACTGAAAGGTCGTGAATCACCAAAAGAATGGAACATGAATGAGAAAATAGATTCTACCCTTGAGAAATATTACTATTCGTACATTTGTGATTTACTTTTACGTTTAGCAAATTATCTTTAAAAAGTTTTATGGATTCCTATAACGTCATGCTGGAATACTCAATCCGAGGCTTCCCGCTCTTCAAGCCTCTTTTTTCATTGGTCAGCCACAGTCGCGGGGGAGAGTGTACAGGGACCGGGAGTTGACGGAACTGCGCAATTTGAAATAACCGGAGACGGAGGGCTTGAAATAGGGGAGACTTCACTGTATTTTTAGAAGAATTATTTTTAATTAAAAATTCAAATTATATATTTGATTTATTATCTTCAGTTTCAACTCCCTTTGATTAGGTAAAGGAGAATCTGAACTAGTGTCAGGATTCAATATAAGATGGGGATTTGCTTTAATTTTTATAGCTGAATATGGTATAATTATTATTTTAATAAGAACGTTATTTGTTTTGTCTTTTAGGAAATATTTCTTTGATTTTTGTATTTTTTATTTATTCAAATTTCAATATTAATTAATATCATTATTATTTTTCGAGGTACTTTCCCTCGATATCGACATGATAAACTAATAATATTAATTTGAAGAAGATATATTTTTACCTATCATTTTTAACTGAATATTATATTAATATTTAATAACATGATGTATAATCATTAATATTTAATTGAAATTTAACTGTTTTATAGGATTTTCTGTAGTTTGAATATTTTAATTATTGAACAAAATTTATTTGTAATTCAAAAAATGAAATAAATTAAAATTTTTATTTTTATACAATCTTGGCCCAATCAACTAGTTATTTTAAATTTTAATATTTTTTTACCCTCGCAAATAAGATTACTGAAAATATGAATCGAAGTTTGACTCGAACGAGTTAAACGTCTGAAAGAAGGGTCGTTTTCCTTCAAAAATTTTGGTTTTAAAACCAAATTTTTTTTATTTGTTAAATATTTAAAAATTAAAAACAGATTTATCGCTTCAACTTGCATTAATATAATAATTTATCCATATTATTATAAATAATTAAATAATCAATAACTTCAAATTTAATAATTAAATTAATTATAAATATTCACTTTGTTTAAGAATTTTTTTATGGTTGAGGATGGCAAAATTTACTGCCGGAAAGAAGAGGGGGCACCAAGGAATCTGCTTTCCCACCCACGTGATATCGACCTCCTTCGCTAGCAACTACTGGTTACTTCTGCACTTTCAGGAAGTGGACTGGTGGTTCGCTTCTATATCCTTTTTATTATTATTATTATATACCTTTTAGGTTACTCGCTGAGCTTATTATTATTAATTTCGAACTTGCGGTCATTTTATATCATCAGGTTTGTATGTGTGTTATTGACTTCTATCAATTTTATATATTTATGAGTTGCTCTGCATGGCCGTAGCCTTACCAATGCCCTACCTTAAAAAATACAATTGACCAGATCAGATCAAGTACCATTTTTACTTCCGCCCTACCTTTAACCACCGATGCCCTACCTGAAGTTCAACTCTAGCTACGGCCCTGTTGCTCTGACCTGTGCAGCCCTTAATTTAATCTTTACCAACTGTCGCGCATTTCATCAGAAAAACCGATACGTGGATATAACATTCCCCATTTAGTACGGTTTAGCGATACCGTTGGCATGGCTTTACTATGTTATATTTTGATTTCTATTTTGACCTCTGGTATCACGATTGTCTATTGTATATGTTAGGCTCCGAACCCGAAAACGCCCAATGGGCGTTTAAACCGCACGCACCTAGGAGTGAGTATTGCCAAAGATATTATAAACGTAGATGCGGTACGGGGTGTTAGAGTGGGGGAACCATATATATAGGACATCACATTTTCTGCCATATCGAGGTGCTGCCCTCACCGTACTACCAAGTTGAGCGCTTGTTTTCTCGTTCATAGTAAAATATGCTGGTAAAGCAGTTGAAAGCTTTTTTAAGGTTAGAAAAGTTTGACATGTATCTCTTTCTCTTCATAAACACCGCACTTCGGAATATAATAATAAATAGCGCAATGTCTAGGTACACCGAAAATGGATAATTATTTGAAAAAAGAATTGAAAATTAATAATGACAGAAGCACTGACATGATGGCAATAAATAAACTGAATTGTGAGAGTAATACTCTCAAAAAGATAATCATGTTTATATATTTGTATTATCTAATACGTTCATGTTTTTCTATATGTATATGATTTTTTAAATTATAATTTTTTGTACTTTAAAGTTTAAGTTTTATTACTACACTGAACACTGAATTGAAATAATCAAATATTTGTACCAAAGAAAAAACTTTTTTAATGTTTAATGTGTTTAAAAATTATTGTTTACATTTAAAAGAACAATCATTGAAAATAATTTATTTCTAGCTAAAAAATTTTGGATTGAAAATATACATAGTATATATATTTTTTAATTACAAAAGAAGTTCTCCAAAAAGTGTTGATCTTAAAAAAATTAAAAAGAAACTTCAAGATAAATCAGTGCTGACTTGAATCCTGCAATGTTTGTTTGCAAAATTTTATTAGGTTCAAAGAAAATTTAGGGAGAAATTTTTGTCCCGTTTGAGTCGCACGTATTTTTGCATGGATTTGTTTATACAATTTTCGTAGAATTATTTTTGTTTCAAATTCATACATTAATTTAAAAAAAAACTTTAAATATTAAACAAAAACTTTTTTGATGAAAATATTTTATTATCGTATTTTTCATAAATAAACAATATTTATTAAGAAACGATTTTTTAATTATTTAAATTCTGGAATTTTATAATTATAGAATATTATTGAATATATGGAATATATGGAAATTGCTGTAATTATAATTTAGACTCCTGGATCTTGTAAATTTTTTCTTACAGTTCACGCTTTTTGTTATAAGCTATAGGTTAGGTCAAAAATAACAAATTCTGAGATTCAAAATTGCTACAACGCGAAAAAGTCAAAAGTTTAAATTTGAACTTTGAAATGTGAAAATACTTTCTTACTTGAGTCGCTTCTTTTGAAAGCCGATCCTTTGCTTTCAGTTTTCTTTTCGAAATATATCTTGAATTTAACGCATTTTGAATTCATTGTTTTCAAATGCAATTTAGATTAAAGTATGTACACAAGTGTTTGTTATTAAAAATATAAATTAATCAAAGTATTTTACTTATTTTTCACAATTGTAATTTATAACCTTTAAAACTGAATAATTGCAGGTTAAAAATTAAAAAGTAGACTAATTTCAAACTTATAGCGTTTATATTATATATTTTGAACCATTTAGACCTCTGACCGTTTTTTAAGCTTTTGAAAATATTTTTGAAAACTTTTTTTTAACACTTTTTGGTATATAAGAAATAACATTCTTCCATCTAATAACTGTTTTAGAGTAGAAAGAAGTAAAAAGAAGCAAAATTATATAATCGGACTTTTTTATTTTGGATGTAATTTCTTAATAAAAAGGAGTTCTATTTACTCTACAAAATAGCTACAAAAATCAGCTTTTCACTGAAAAAATTGCTAAATATGTTTGTTTCGTATAAGGTCAAAAAATAAAAAATGTATGCACTTGGAATATCAAAAAGAAAGGTGTTTTTTATGCTATGATGTTCTTCAAAAGGCTACTCGCAATTTCAAAAATATTTAAAGCCTTGATAGGTGTGACATTTTAAATTTATAGTATTCAGTATATTGAATAATTAGAAATTTAAAGTTATTTAAATATACAAGAATTTTTGAATCGAAAGTTTTCGATAATTTTAGATTGAAACATTTCAATTGATTTAGTTACGAATTAAAACTTTTTAAAGTTCCAGGATTAGAAATGAACGTCTTTTAATACTTGAATCATTATTTTAGAACGACTAAAACCGTAGATAGTAGGACTATTGAAAATTAGGAGTGCTCGAAAGAACTGAACAACTGTTTGTTTCAAAAGCTCTTAAAAAAGGTGCTTTTTCAAGTTTGATTTATTTTCTAATAATTTGGCTCCCCCACAAATTATTTTTGTTGTGAGAAAATAAAAAGGGATTTTTGATCAAATTAAAATATATATATTTAATGTTCGCTCAAGGTGATTTTCAGTACAAATTATTAATTTTTAAAGAATATTTGTCAAACTATAGAACGGATTTCTTGCCTGAAGATACAAACCTTAATTGTACTATAGTAAAAACAACTGGAAAAATTAGATTCAAGCCAAATTTTGTAAAGAAAATTAACCTTAGTATAGACCTATAAATATTCATTTTATTTCTCGAAAGATTAAAAAAAAACTCTTCGAAACGCTTTTATTACAACAATTTTATTAAAGAAAAATATTGTTTGTAAAAATAGTATATTTTTACATATATTTTTTAAAATAAAAAATTACCAACGAGATTTATAGAAAACCTTTTGAGGAATGGAATCATTTTCCTGGAAGTTTGAACCGAAAAATTAATATTAAAAAAAATGAAAGCCATGCTAAATTGAGCTAGACTAGCGACTTTCAAAAACTGAACTGTAGTTCTAGTATTGAAAATTGAACAGTAATTGATTTTACAAGACGATTCTGGATCTGTTCAAAATTGTACACATAATTTACATATCTTCAAGTTAAAATGTGGACTAATTTAATTCGCGAGCCTTAGTAGTTACACAAATGTAAAAATCCACTGAGTCTTCATAAACAATGTTAAATTTGAAAATCACTTAAAATTAATAGATTTATAAATAAAACTTTTTTGAATAGAGACACTAAACAAAGGATTCTTTCCAATCTGCAGGGGTTTGTTTATGAATATTTTCTGATTTCTTTTAATTGAGTCTAAATAATTTTACCTCAATTTCTTGAAAGAAATCTTTTTATTTAAAAAATTTTTTGTGAGAAGAATGCACTAAATATAACAATTTTAGAAATATATAACAAATTTTGGATTATTTCTTTTTCCTTTTTGTGAAAATGTAATAATCTAAATACATTGGTTTGAATCATCAAAAAATAAACGCCTTCATTCAATTTCAAAATCTTATTCAAATATTGTTTCAGTATAAAGTATTCCATTTTTAACTCATTCAATTTGGAATTTTCAAATTTAAAAAAAAAAAAAACAGAACAATTTTCAATATTAAAACATTGGAAACTGAATTGTCACAATTTCAGAATGGTAAATTTAAACTTTGAAAGTTACGATTATAATTTTTCTAATTTTTAAGCTTGAAATTTAAAGGTGAAAGTGTTGAATTTTGATTCGTAAATAACAGTTGAACAACGATTAATAATTTAGAAAAAATGCGAATAAGTTGGAGGTTTTTAAATGTTTCGAAAAAAAATTAGGAGCTTCTCAAGAATGTTGAAAGATTTCCAAACAAAGTTTGTTTTAATATTTCTGGGAATATTTTTAATGATTTTTTATTTCGAAAAAGTAAGTTTAAAGATATTTCAAAACATTTAAAAAGATTTACAAAATTGAAAAAAAATCTGGAAATTTTTGAGGCAATTTGTTTTGCAGGATTTACAACAAGTTTAGGAAATATGGAAATCATTTTAAAATATATTTAAAAGTTCCGAAAAAATGTAAAAAATAATTTGAAAAGATTTTTAAGAATTTAAATTTAAATTCAAACAAGAATTTTTTTAAATTTAAAACGTTAAAAACGTTTTTTTGATCAAAGTATTTTATGATTGTATTTTCAATAAATAAATAATATATAATGAACAACCATTTTTTAAACTATTTAAATACAGGAATTTTCTAGTTTGGATTTTTTATAATTCGGCAATTTTCTGCCAGGAATTTTATTATTCGTGAATTTTTTAATTCGGGAGTTTTATATTTCGGCACTTTTATTATTTCGTGAATTTTATTATTTGGAAATTTCGCAATTTGCGAATTTTACAGTGTCGGGAATTTTATTTTTCGGGACTTTTCAATCCCTTCGGAAAATTCTCGATAATTCTAATATTACCAAATTTAAAAATTCCCGACAGAAAATTTCCGAATTATAAAAGATCCAAACTAGAAAATTCCCCAATTTAAACAATAAACAAATGGTTTGTTAACAACTATTTTTAAAAGAAAATAATAAAATATTTATATCAAAGAAAAAACTTTTTTAACGTTTAAACTTTAAAATTTCAAAAATTATTGTTTGAATTTAAAATAACAATAATTGAAAAAATATATTTCTTGATAAAGAATTTTGTTTGAAAATGTGCACTGTTTTTTTTAAATTGCAAACAACGTTCTCAAAAATCAAATTATTAATTTATTTTTATACAATTATTGTTATTTTCAATTCGAACGATAATTTGAATGAAATTAAACATTTAACAAAATTTCTGTGATAAAAATATTTGATTATTGCATCTTAAATATAAAAGATTTATAAAATTGTGAAAATATCGTAGATTTTGAGGCAATTTTTTTGCAGAATCTTACACAAATCTTACGAAAAAATGAGAATAATTTTAAAACCTATTTGAAAGTTCTGAAAAAAGTTCAAAAATATAGTTTGAATAATATATATTATTTGTATTTTAAATTTTATACCATATTATTATTATTATTATTATTATACCATTAAGCCATTTCCCTTTCGGGGTAGGCGTGACTTGCTCGGTTGGGGAATAGTAAACAGGTGAATAGGTATAGAGTAGGTTGGTATATGGGCATAAGGTATATAGGAGTTTTATAGGCGTTAGGGATAGGTGTTTTAGATCGACCTGGAATTCTCGTGTCATTTATTTAGATGACACGTTCATTCCGCAACACTGCTCCGACCCAGGTTGCTGATCAATCTCTCTAGCGATCACCCCAAGTGAGGAACCTCACAAAATTGTTATGTATGGTTCCCCACTTGGGCCCATTAGTATCCAAAGTCTCTGTTTCAGGCGCCATTCACACTATTGTCACTCTGTTTACAAACTATTTGTCGCCACACATTTCTGTCCTGGCATACTACTCTAGCTTCCTTCACGTCCATGCATTTCTTCACGCAAGCTCTTCTGTTCCTATGGCTTCTTACGTCTCTTCGGATTAATGTCTCATTCACAGATTCTGACCATTCTTTCGGCGGTCTACCTCTGGGCATTCTACCATTTACTTTACCTTTATACACTTGCTTCGTCAGTCGTTCATCTTTCATTCTTTCAAGATGTCCGAACCACCTTAGCTGATTTCTTTCCCATATGTCAACTAGTGTCTCTTGTGTACCACATTCTTTGAGGATTGTCTCATTTCTGACTTTGTCCATCAGTATTTTCCCGCATATTATGCGGAGAGGTTTCATGCCGATCGCGTTGATTTTGCTCCTGTCCTTTTCTTGACAGGTCCATGTCTCGCTACCGTATAGTACAGTTGGTACGAAGATAGAGTTATGTATGGCCATTTTAGCTTTTTTTGATATGTTTTTATTTCTGAGGATGGACCCTGCTCTACCGATAACCTGCTTACCCTTATTTATGCGCCTATCTAACTCCCCATCTATTTTTCCGTCGCTAGTGAATAGGCTACCCAGATATACGTACTTGTCAACTTGTTCTAATCCCTCACCATTTAGGACAATGTTGCACATTGTTTTCTCGCTTTTTCCCTCAAACACCATGATTTTCGTTTTATTCACGTTAATTTTGATGCCCATGTTCTCCATGCTTGTATTTAGTTTATTCAACATTCTTTGCAAGTCCTCGATTGATTCTGCCATAAGAATCTTGTCATCTGCGAAAGCTAACCCACGTACCTTGACGGTTTCGAGATTTACACCTTCTTCGTCGAAGAGGGCAGTTCTTAGACATTTATCCATGAATATGATAAATAGCCACGAGGACATAACGCATCCTTGCTTCACCCCTTGCATAATATCGAACCAGTCGCTCAGTTTCCCATTTACCCTTACACTCGCTTTACTGCCTGTATAAATTGTTTAGTTCTATTTACCTTGTCGAATGCTTTTTCTAGATCAATAAATGCACAGAAAACTTTCTTTCCTACTCTCAAGCTTTTTTCTGTGATCTGTCTTAGGCTAAATATCTGATCTGTACATGACCTTCCTGGCATAAATCCACATTGGACTTCCCATATCTTCTCTTCTGTAATTTCCATTACCCTACGGATAAGTATTTTTGAGTATATTTTACTTACGGTACTTAGTAGGCTGATACCTCTGTAATTACTGCAGTTGCTTTTATCTCCTTTTCTTTTGTATATTGGTACGATAATCGCTTTTCTCCAATCGTCTGGGACTTCTCCCGTTTCGATACATAAATTTATTAATTCGCACAACCTGTGAGGTATGTACTCACCACCGTATTTAAGCATTTCAGCGCTAATATTGTCTATACCCGCAGCCTTACCGTTTTTCAAGTTCTTAATTATATCTCTGACCTCAGTGACACAGACTTTTTCAATTGGGTTTTCTAGTGCATTATGTTCTATGTCGCAGTTTTGTTGCCCTATATCTTCACCTCCTAATAGTTCTTTAAAAGAATCTTTTAAAGCGTCTACTATCCCGTCTATATCATATAGCATTTCGCCTTTACTGTTTCTCATGCTAGCAAACTCTGTACTTTTACTTTCCTTCAACTGTTTATATAATAGTTTCATAATTCCTTCAAAGCAGTTTTTTATTTTGTTCTCTTCTTCTGTTCTGATTTTCTCTTTACTCTCTTTGACTAGTCGTTTAACTTTCCTATTTTTGTGTCTGTAATCATTTTTAAGTCTAGTTTTCTCCTCATCGCTAAGACCTGTCATGTTCAGCGTTCTATTGCGCGCTTTTTTCTTTTCTTTTTGGGCTGCCGCAATTTCCTCATTCCACCATGCATCACCAGATTTTCTTCCTACAAACGCCGTACCACATATTTCGGTCGCAGTTTTAACAATGATATCCCGTAATAAAGTCGACGCGCCCTCTACATCTTTATTGATTATAAGCGCTTCCCACGTTGCCCTATCTATGCGTTCAGTTAACCTCTTTTGGAACTCTGTTTCCACTTCTTGTCTCTGTAAATTTTCAATTTTTATTCGTGTTTGTTTCGTTTTCTTTGTTTTCTTTGTTCTCCATCCCCGCCCTAAGTTTATTTTGCAGACTAAAAGGTAATGATCAGTATTGCATTCGGCCCCCCTCATGACTCTTGTATCTGTAACTAGTTCTCTTAGTCTTTCATCTGCAATAACGAAGTCAATTATACTGCGGCTATTTCCTTTACACCAGGTGTACATGTGGATCATTTTATGTCTAAACCAAGTATTTGTAATGAATAGGCTCTTTTCTAAGCATAAGCTAACTAATTTTTCCCCGTTATAATTTTTTCTTGTTGTGTCCCCAAAATTACCTAGCACCCCTCCTGTATCTGTATCCTGACGCTGGACGCCGACCCATCCATTCATATCTCCTAACAAGATTATTCTTTCACCTTGATCGCAAGTACTTATTGTATCATTTAAAGTGTCCCAGAAGGCGTCCTTAACTTCCCTCGAATCGCTATCAACTGGTGCGTAGCACGCTATGATAAATAATCTTCTGATTCCTACCTTCATTCTAGCCCATAGCAATCTGGGTGATACAAAGTTATGCTCTATGAGATGTTGACTTGCTTTTTCATTCATAATTAAACCGACCCCCTGACTACGATGTGATTCACTATCTACTCCTGACCATATTTCACAACCGCCTTCCAACACCCCATTTTCTATGTTTCTAAATTCGCAACCTTTTTTCTTCGTCTCAGGTACACAGAGAATATCTAGTTTCCTTGTGTGCATAGTTTCTCGTAGTTCTCTTATCTTAAGATCATTCACTCCTCTAGCATTCCAAACACCCAGTCTCCATTCATCGCCCGAAACACGACCTTTACGTTTACCGTGTGCATGCCTTTGGTCAATCCAAGTTTCAGTCCTTTCCGAGGCTACTTTATTGTTTGTATTATTCATGTTTAGATTGTACTCCCAACTATCACCTGTATGCGCGAGATTTATTTTGCGAATCGAAATCATGTTGGTATATAGAGACATAGCATAAGGGAAAAGAGGCCTGATAATCGCAATTTTCATATCTGAAAATTTTTGAAGAAGTTTTGCTTTAGTAAAGCCGTAAATGTGTCATGGAATTCTATATTTCTCGAATATCTGAGGTTCAATTCGCTTGAACTTTCAACTAAAATGAGCGGATAAAAAGTTTTACGTGGTTTAATTTAGAGAAGAAATAGTATACCCCCCCCCCCCCCGACCGGCAGAG
This sequence comes from Andricus quercusramuli, assembly GCA_932178445.1. Lineage (NCBI taxonomy): Eukaryota > Metazoa > Arthropoda > Insecta > Hymenoptera > Cynipidae > Andricus > Andricus quercusramuli. The sequence continues at coordinate 810 of CAKNXH010052164.1, read as the reverse complement.
ACAAAAAAAATGGTTCAATCTCGAAAAATTAACAATAAAAGTTTAGACTTAGCTTTTGCGAATTGACTGTGTTGCCGCCGTTTCTCCTAGAAGCTTCTTCTTAATTTTCGAGTTGGAATTTCGGAAAGGCACTAAGTAGCACGTTTACGGGAAATTTTATTTGTTTATTATTAGTATTATTATTATTAATTTAAAGTCATAGCGCAAGGATATTATTACGACCTTTTCCTAAGACGTTAGAGTTTGGACTGATTGCTGTCGAGTCAGCACATGTTTTCCTTTTCTTTTTTTTTTTTTTATGTACAGAATACAAAGGGGCGGAAATTTAGACACTTTAAAAATTCTTCGAAGACCCCTTAAGTACCAACAAAGACTGAAAATTCGTTAAAAATCACTCCAAGCACCACAAAGACTAGGAAATTCTCTCACGTTAGAAAATATCCTATCATATTTTAAAATTTTCGAAATACCGTGAAATTTGAAAACATTCCCGAATAGTCAAAAATTCCCGGAAAAAAGAATTCCCGACAGAAAATACCTGTATTATAAAATATCCAAACTACAAAATTCCCGAATGAATAAAATATCCGAACTGGAGTATTCCCGAATAATAAAACTGACGAATTGGAGTATTCGCGAACAGTTTATAATGTTGCATGATGCAACATCCAAACTGGAAAATTTCTGAATTATAAAACTCCAGCACAATAAAATTCCTGAATTTCAAAATTTCCAAATAATAAAAATTACTGAGTTAAGGAATTCCCAAACAGTCTACAATATTTCAATGCTTGAAAATTCCCGAAATGA
>CAKNXH010052162.1:481-17790 GCA_932178445.1 Andricus quercusramuli | reverse complement strand
AAATCGGTAAAATTAAAGAATTTTCAATTTCAAATCCATGAAATTCAGTAGATTTCAATATTTAATTATAACAATTGAATCATTCTAAATTATAAGTATTCCGAATTAATCAATCACAAGAATTTCAAAATTTTCAATTATAAATCTTAAGAAATGAAGAGTTTTTAATTGCGTATCGGTAAAATTGAAGAATTTTCAATTTCAAATCCATGAAATTCAATACATTTCAATTTAAAATTTTCAAAATTGAATTATTTTAAACTATAAGAATTTAGAATTAATTAATCATGATTTTTGATGAATTTTCAATTGTAAATCTTGAAAATTAAAGAGTTTTTAATTTGAATTGTTTAAATTAAAGAATTTTCAATTCCAAATCCATGAAATTAAATACATTTATATTTTCAGAATTGAATCATTCCAAACCATTGGCATTCCAAATTAATAAATCATGAAAGTTGCAAAATTTTCAATTATAAATCTTAAAAATTGAAGAGTTTTTAATTGCAAATCGGTAAAATTTAAGAATTTTCAATTTCAAATCCATGAAATTCAATTCATTTCAATTTTGAGTTTTCAAAATTGAATCGTTTTACATTAATAATTTATAAAAATTGAAGAATTTTCCATTGTAAATCTTAAAAATTGAAGAGCTTCCAATTGCCAATAGGTCAAATTTCAGAATTTTCAATTACAAATCCATGAAATTCAATACATTTCAATTTAAAATTTTCAAGCTATAACATTTCGAATTAATCAATTATTAAAATTGATGAATTTCCAATTGTTAATCTTGAAAATTGAAGAGCTTTGAATTTCCAATCGATAAAATTGCAGAATTTTCAATTTCATAAAATTCAATACATTTCAATTTTAAATTTCCAAAATTGAATCATTTTAAATTATTAATTTATAAAAATTGAAGAATTTCCAATTGCAAATCGGTCGAATTTCAGAATTTTCAATTTCATATTCATGAAATTCAATTCATTTCAATTTTGAGTTTTCAAAATTGAATCGTTTTACATTAGTAATTTATAAAAATTGAAGAATTTTCCATTGTAAATCTTGAAAATTGAAGAGCTTGCAATTGCAAATCGGTCAAGTTTCAGAATTTTCAATTTCAAATCCATGAAATTCAATACATTTCAATTTAAATTTTTCATACTATAACATTCCGAATTAATCAATGATTAAAATTGAAGAATTTTCAATTGCAAATCTTGAAAATTGAAGAGCTTTTAATTTCCAATCGATAAAATTGCAGAATTTTAATTTCAAATCCATGAAATTCAATTCATTTCAATTTTGAGTTTTCAAAAATGAATCGTTTTAAATTCATAATTTACAAAAATTGAAGCATTTTCCATTGTAAATCTTAAAAATTAAAGATCTTCGAATTGCAAATCGATCAAATTTCAGAATTTTCAATTTCAAATCCATGAAATTCAATACATTTCAATTTTCAATTTCCAAAATTGAATCATTCAAAATTATTAATTTATAAAAATTAACGAATTTTCCATTGTAAATCTTAAAAATTAAAGATCTTCGAATTGCAAATCGGTAAAATTTCAGAATTTTCAATTTCAAATCCATGAAATTCAATACATTTCAGAATTTTCAATTTCAAATCCATGAAATTCAATTCATTTCAATTTTAAATTTCCAAAATTGAATCATTTAAAATTATTAATTTATAAAAATTAACGAATTTTCCATTGTAAATCTTAAAAATTAGAGATCTTCGAATTGCAAATCGGTCATATTTCAGAATTTTCAATTTCAAATCCATGAAATTCAATTCATTTCAATTTAAATTTTTCAAACTATAACATTCCGAATTAATCAATGATTAAAATTGAAGAATTTTCAATTGTAAATCTTGAAAATTGAAGAGCTTTTAACTTCCAATCAATAAAATTGCAGAATTTTAATTTCAAATACATGAAATTCAATTCATTTCAATTTTAAATTTCCAAAATTGAATCATTTAAGATTATGAATTTATAAAAGTTTAAGAATTTTCAATTGTAAATCTTAAAAATTGAAGAGCTTGCAATTGCAAATCGGTCAAGTTTCAGAATTTTCAATTTCAAATTCATGAAATTCAATTCATTTCAATTTTGAGTTTTCAAAATTGAATCGTTTTACATTAATACTTTATAAAAATTGAAGAATTTTCCATTGTAAATCTTGAAAATTGAAGAGCTTGCATTTGCAAATCGGTCAAGTTTCAGAATTTTCAATTTCAAATTCATGAAATTCAATTCATTTCAATTTTTAATTTTCAATATTGAACCATTTGAAACTAGAAGCATTCCGAATTGATAAATCCTGAAAATTTCAAAATTTCAATTGTATGTCTTAAAAATTGAAGAGTTTTTAATTGCAAATCGGTAAAATTAAATAATTTTCAATTTCAAATCCATGAAATTCAATCGATTTCAATTTTTAATTATGAAAATTAAATCATTCTAAATTTTAAGTATTCCGAATTAATAAATCACGAGAATTTTCAATTGTAAATCTTGAAAATTGAAGAGCTTTTAATTTCCAATCGAAAAAATTGCAGAATTCTCAATTTCAAATGCATGAAATTCAGTACATTTCAATTTTTAATTTTTAAAATTGAAACATTTCAAACTAGAAGCAGTCCGAATTGATAAATCATGAAAATTTCAAAATTTTCAATTAAAAAATTGAAAAATTGAAGTTTTTTCAATTGCAAATCTAAAAAATTGATAAATTTTTCATTCTAAATCCATAAAATTGAAAAAATGTATACAAGTCCTCGACAATCTCTCTCTCTATTTACTTTAATTTTCCGTCTCTTATAAAATCGGTCCTGAACAAACTCAAATTATTTTCATCTCCCGAGAGAAATCCTCTTGAAAAAAAAACCCCAGTAAAGATTGTTTGCATTCCTTTTAAATAGAAAAATGTAAAGAAAAAAGTAAATTACTCAGATTCTGCTTATTCACACCTTTTACTCGTATTTGAAATTCAAATTTGATTAGAGATTGAAAAGATACCGAGATTAAAGAGGATATTAACGAGCCGCTGATTTATAATTCATTCCAGTGAAATCAAAGTGCAAATTTATTTGTGTTTTTATTTTATTTTTTTCAATTTTTCAATTATTTTCAATTTTTCAATTATTTTCAATTTTTCAATTTTTCAATTATTTTCAATTTTTCAATTATTTTCAATTTTTCAATTATTTTCCATTTTTCAATTATTTCCAATTATTTTCCATTTTTCAATTATTTTCAATTTTTCAATTATTTTCAATTTTTCAATTATTTTCAATTTTTCAATTATTTTCAATTTTTCAATTATTTTCAACTTTTCAATTATTTCCAATTATTTTCAATTTTTCAATTATTTTCAATTTTTTTCTCTATATACAAAAGTCGAACATTCTTTTCAGGAATAACGAGAAAAGACAAATAATAAAATGAAGAAAATATTGCACAAAAAATTGTTAAATTAATTTTAAAAAGAAGTATATTTTGAATTTTAAAATTTTTTATAAATAAATATTAAATTTGTGAATATTCGTGATCAGGAGACATTAGGGCTGTAGGACTGGCGCAAAGCAGAATTTATACTGACTGGAATTATCGGAAATTCTTGAATCTGCATGAATTAAATGAATTAAAAAATTAAAACCATCCAATTTCGTCGAATTCGCTGAATTTTTATTTTTTAATTAACTGTTCAATTTGTCGAAAATGGTTTCACATCGCTGAAAAACCATAGGAAATAAAGTATGGATTTTTAAATTTCAAAAGTTTCATATTGTTGCACCTGCCACTTTGAATAAATAAAAATTAATAATTTTCACTTTTTTTTACCATATTAATTATTAATTTATTATTATTTATTGTTACAAAAATTATATATAAAAATATTTTAAGGCACTGTACCTAAAACAATTGTGCATTGTTTAAAAATATTTTTTCAGCTTCCAGTCTTGGTTATAAATTGTAAATCACTTTTTCTGTCACGTGTAGTCGAACTAAAAACACAGCGCGATTTGCCGTACGTCCGCACAGTTTGAGATGCGCGCAACAACTGAGACTGAGCGTCGAGCTAAGAACAGGACTCACCGCTGTACCGTTTTTTTTTCCCCACCTTTTTTTTTTTTTTTTTTTTTTTTTTTTTATTATTATTATTTTCGATATTTACTTCTAATTTTAAACTATAAGCATTCCGAATTAATAAATCATCAAAATTGAAAAAATTTTAATTGTTAATCTTAAACATTGAATAGTTTTTAATTTCGAATTGGTGAAATCGAAGAATTTTCAAATTCAAATCCATGAAATTCAATAAATTTCAATTTTAGATTTTCAGAATTGAATCATTTCAAAACATAAGCAATCCGATTAATCAATTATAGAAATTGAAGAATATTTAATTGTAAATCTTAAAAATTGAAGAGTTTTCAATTGCAAATAAATGAAATTCAATATATTTCAATTTTTAATTTCTAAAATTGAACCATTTTATATTAATAATTTATGAAAATTGAAAAATTTTTATTTATAAATCCTAAAAATTGAAGAGTTTTTTATTGCAAATCGGTAAACTTCAAATCCATGACATTCAATACATTTCAATTTTCAATTATGAAAATTGAATTATTTTAAACTAAAACATTCAGAATTAATTAATGATTAAAATTGAATAATTTTCAATTGTAAATCTTGAAAATTGAAGAGTTTTTAATTGAAAATCGATAAAATTCAAGAATTTTCAATTTAAAGTCCATGAAATTCAATATATTTCAATCTTTTATTTCTAGAATTGAATAATTTAAAATTTTAAATTTATAAAAATTGAAGAATTTTCAATTATAAATCTTAAAAATTGAAGAGTTTCCAATTGCAAATCGGTAAAATTCAAGAATTTTCAATTTAAAGTCCATGAAATTCAATATATTTCAATTTTTTATTTCTAGAATTGAATCATTTTAAATTTCAAATTCATAAAAATTGAAGAATTTCCAATTGTAAATCTTGAACTTTGAAGAGTTTTTAATTGCAAATCGATAAAATTCAAGAATTTTCAATTTCAAAAACATGAAATTCAATTCATTTCAATTAAAAATTTTCAAAATTGAATCATTTCAAACTATAACATTCCGAATTAATCAATGATTAAAATTCAATAACTTTCAATTGCAAATCGGTAAAATCATAGAATTTTCAATTTCAAATCCATGAAATTTAATATATTTCAATTTTTAATTTCTAAAATTGAATCATTTTAAATTGATCATTTATAAAAATTGAAGAATTTTCAATTATAAATCTTGAAAATTGAAGTTTTTTATTTATTCAATTCATTTCAATTTTTCATTTTCAAAATTGAACCATTTCAAACTAGAAGCATTCCGAATTGATAAATCATGAAAATTTCAAAATTTTTAATTGTAAGTCTTAAAAATTGAAGAGTTTTTAATTGCAAATTGGTAAAGTCAAAGAATTTTCAATTTCAAATCCATGAAATTCAATATATTTCAATTTTCAAAATTGAATAATTTCAAACTATAAGCATTCAGAATTAATAAATCATAAAATCTGAAGAATTTTCAATTGTAAATCTTAAAAATTGAAGAGTTTTTAATTGCAAATCGGTGAAATTTCAGAATTTTCAATTTCAATTCCATGAAACTCAATAATTTTAATTTTTTTTAATTGAATCATTCTAAATTACAAGCATTCAGAATAATAAATTATAAACATTCAAGAATGTTCAATTGTAAATCTTAAAAAATGAAGAGTTTTTGATTGCAAATCGGTAAAATCAAAGAATGTTCAATTTCAAATCCATGAAATTCAATATACTTCAATTTTCAATTTTCAAAATTGAATCATTTTAAACTATAAGCATTCCGAATTGATAAATCATCAAAATTAAAAAAATTTTCATTGTTAATCTTAAAAATTGAATATTTTTTCATTTCTAATCGGTGAAATTGAAGAATTTTCAATTTCAAATCAATTGAATTCAATACAATGAAGAATTTTTAATTGTAAATATTGAAAATTGAAGAGTTTGTAACTGCAAATCGATAAAATTGCAGAATTTTAAATTTCAAATTCACGAAATTCAAAAAATTTCAATTTCAAATTCACGAAATTCAAAAAATTTCAATTTCAAAATTGAATAATTTTAAACTATAAGCATTGCGAATTAATAAATCATAAAAATTGAAGAATTTCCAATTGTAAATCTTAAAGATTGAAGAGTTTTTAATTGCAAATCGGTAAAATTTAAGAATTTTCAATTTCAAATCCATGAAATTTAATATATTTCATTTTTTAATTTTTAAAATTAAATCATTTTAAATTAAGAATTCATCGAAATTGAAGAATTTTCAATGGTTAATCTTAAAAATTAAATAGTTTTTAATTTCTAATCGGTGAAATTGAAGAGTTTTCAATTTCAAATCAAATAAATTCAATACATTTCAATTTAAAATTTTCAGAATTGAATAATTTTAAAGTACAAGCATTCGATAAAATTTTTTATAAATTGTATCATTTTAAATTATAATCATTCCGAATTATGAAATCATAAAAATTGAACAATTTCCAATTGTAAGCCTTGAAAATTGAAGAGTTTTTAATTGCAAATCGGTGAAATTGAAGAATTTTCAATTTCAAGTCCATGATATTCAATTCATTTCAATTTTAAGTTTCCAAAATTGAATTATTTCAAACTATAACATTCCGAATTATTCAATGATTAAAATTGAAGAATTTTCAATTGTAAATCTTGAAAATTGAAGAGTTTTTAATTGCAAATTCAAGAAATTCAAAAAAGTTCAATTTCAACTTTTCAAAATTGAATAATTTTAAACTATTAGCATTGCGAATTAATAAATCATAAAAACTGAAGAATTTGCAATTTTAAATCTTAAAAAATTTTAAGTTTTGAATTGCAAATCGGTAAAATTCAAGAATTTTCAATTTCGAATCCATGAAATTCAATATATTTCAATTTTCAATTTTCAAAATTGAATCATTTCAAACTGTAAGCATTCAGAATTAATCAATCAAAAAAATTGAAGAATTTTCAATTTCAAATCCATGAAATTTAAAATATTTCCATTTTTAATTTCTAAAATTGAATCCTTTTTAAATTAATAATTTATAAAAATTAAAGAATTTGAATTACAAATCTTAAAAATTGGAGAGTTTCTTATTGCAAATCGGTAAATTAAAGATTTTGCAATTTCAAAACCATGAAATTCAATTCATTTCAATTTAAAATTTTCAAAATCGAAATTATTATTATTAAAAATTTCTAATTGCAAATCGGTGAAATTTCAGAATTTTCAATTTCAATTCCATGAAACTCAATACTTTTAATTTTAAGTTTTTTTTTTAATTGAATCATTCTAAATTACAATCATCCAGAATAATAAATCATAAACATTTAAGAATGTTCAATTATAAATCTTAAAAAATGAAGAGTTTTTAATTGCAAATCGGTGAAATAAAAGAATTTTCAATTTCAGATCCATGAAATTTAATATATTTCAATTTTTAATTTCTAAAATTGAATCCTTTTTAAATTAATAATTTATAAAAATTAAAGAATTTAAATTCTAAATCTCAAAAATTGGAGAGTTTCTTATTGCAAATCGGTGAAATAAAAGATTTTTCAATTTCAAAACCATGAAATTCAATTCATTTCAATTAAAAATGTTCAAAATCGAATCATTTCAAACTATAACTTTCCGAATAAATCAATGTTAAAAAATGAAGAATTTCAAACTTAACATCAATAAATTTGAGAAAATTGTCGTTATGAATTAATTATTTATTTATTATTATATTATTATATTTATTATCATAAATTAATTTTAATTTCTCTCGCGAAATTGTGGAAAGAGAAAAGTGGAAAATAATAATAATAAAATAATTATTATAATAATTGAATAATTTATTAAATTATTATATTATATTTTACAAGAGAAAATTAATTTATCTTATCGATGAAACAAAAATTATTCAATTACAAATTAATTCGAAATGTATTGAATTTCATGGATTTGAAATTGAAAATTCATTAATCTTACCGATAAAATGAATAGAAGAATGAAATAAAATAAATAAATAATAAATAAATGTTTAATTTTTATTTATTCCCATATAGAAAATTAAACTAAATTGAGATAAATTTTTAAGAAATTATATAAATTTTTTCAATTTTATGGATTTACAATGAAAATTTTTTCAATTCTAGCCATTTGCAATTGAAAATTTTAAAATTTTCATGATTGATTGAATCAGAATGCTTATAGTTTATAATTATGCATTTTTAAATATTTTTTTTCGAATAGTTCAATTTTGAAGACTTACAATTTAAAATCTTTCAATTGTTCAATTTTAACGATTTAATGTTTCAAAAATTTTTGATGTTTAAGTCTCAAATGTTTCAATTAAAATTTTTTTTCACCAGTTCAATTTTGAAGATTCAAAATTCACAATGATTCAATTATGAAGATTTTAAATTGAAAATTCTTCAATTTTTTAATTTGTAATTGAAGATTTATTCATTTGTAATTTTTAAAGGTACTTTAAAATGATGCAATTTTGAGTGTTTTTTTTTACAATTCATTTCAATTCCACAGATTCGAAAATAGAAATTCTTTAATTTTAACGATTTTTAAATAAAATTTTTCAATTTTCAGTACTTATTATTTTGAAATACTCATAATTTGAAATTATGCAATTTCGAAGATTTAAAATTAATTTTTTTTTAATTTTACAGATTTAGAATGAAAATTTTTTAATCCTAACGATTTGTAATTGAGAAGTCTTCAATTTTTTTTTTTTAATTGAAGTTTATTGAATTTTATGGATTTAAAATTTAAAACTTTTCAATTGTGAAAATTTGAAATTAAGAAATGTATCAATTTTGAAGATTGAGTATTAAAAATGATTAAATTTTAAAGATTTAAAATAGTTGAATTTTCAACTGAAGAGATGAATTTTTAACTAAAAAGGATAAATTTTCACCCGAAAATGGAATAGTTACATTTTTACACAAAAATATTACTTTTAGATCAAAAAAATACATTTTCAACAAAATAAAATTATAAGTCTTCGAAATTTAATCATTTTCAATTTTAAATCTTCAAAATTTAATAATTTTCAATTTTAAATCTTCAAAATTTAATAATTTTCAATTTTAAATCTTCCAAATTTAATAATTTTCAATTTTGAATCTTCAAAATTTTAAATTTTCAATTTTAAATCTTCAAAATTTAATAATTTTCAATTTTAAATCTTCAAAATTTAATAATTTTCAATTTTAAATCTTCAAAATTTAATAATTTTCAATTTTAAATCTTCAAAATTTAATAATTTTCAATTTTAAATCTTTAAAATTGAATCATTATAAGTATTCCAAATTAATTAATTTCAATTGTAAATCTATGAAATTCACAAAATTTGAATTTTTACGTTAAATTTTTACATTAAATCGTTATTAATTGAACAATTTTTAAATTTAATAATTTTCAATTAAATCTGTTAAATTGAATAATTTTCAATTCTGAATCTTCGAAATTGAACTATTCCAAAAAAAGCATTCAAAATTGCATTATTTAAAAATTTAAGCAATCCAAATTAATGAATTTTCAATTGTTTATCTATAAAATTGAAAAAATGTCAATTTTCAATCATCAAAATTGAATCCTTTCCAATATTCAATTTTCAGAATTCCATAATTTTCTATTTTAAATCTTCAAAATTGAACAATAAAAAAGGGAAACATTAAAAATTAAATTATTTTGAACAAAAAACATTCCAATTCCATGAATCTTCAAATTTAAAGTTAAAAAATTAAAGAGTTTTCAATTCTAAATCATCAAAACTGAATCACTTTTAATACCTAATCTTCCGAATTGAATAATTTTCCATTTTTAATCTTCAATATCAAACAATAAAAAAAGAAATTATTCAAAATTGAATCTTTTCAAACTATAACCTTTTCGAATTAATAAATCCTAAAAAGTGAATAATTTTCAATATTCAATCTTTGAAATTGAAAATTTTTTATTTTTACTCTTTAGAATTGAATCATTTTTAATTTTTAATTTTCAAAATTGAAGAAAATTGAATTTTACATATTCAAAATCGAATTTTTAAGAAAGGAAACATTTAGAATTGCAATATCTTGGACAACAAAAAACATTCTAGTTTGATGAATCCTCAATTTTGAATCGTAAAAATTTAAAAATTATCAATTTTAAATCTATGAAATTTAAAAAGTTTCAATTTTGAATCTTTAAAATTGAATCATTTTCGATAATTAAGCTTCAAAATTAAATCTTTTTTAATTTTAAATCTTCAAACAAGAAACATTCCAGTCAAATGAATCTTCAATTTTGAATCGCGAAAATTGAATAATTTTCAATTCAAAATTGAATTCTTTTTGAACCTTAATCTTCAGAATTGAATAATCTCTCATTTTGTATCTTCAAAATTAAACAATAAAAAAAGAAAAAATTTAAAATTGCAGTATTTTAAACGAAAAACATTTGAATTGAATGAATCTTCAATTATAAATCTAAAAAATTGAAGACTTTTCACTTGCAAGTCTTTGAAATTGAGTTACTTTCAATTAAAAATCCATAAAATTCAGTATATTTCATTGAAAATTTTTAGAATTAAATTATTTTCAATTTGAAATCTCAAAATTTAATCTTCAAAATTCAGTTTTTTCTACTTTAAATCTTCGAACTTGAATAATTTTTCATTTTCAACCTTTAAAGTTTAATCTTTTTCAATTTTAAATCTTCAGATTTGAACTATTTCAAAAAAATTCGAAATTGCATTATTTTAAACTGTAAATATTACAAATAAATTAATCAGTAATTGTAAATCTTAGAAATTGAAGTGTTTTCAATTGGAAATCGTAAGGATTGAAAAATTTTTTCAATTGTACATGAATACATAGAATTTATAAAAAATTTAATTTTGAATCTTTTAAATGAAGGATTAAATTACACTATTGTAAAAAAAGCTTCAATTTTTCTAATTCGTTTTTAATTTTTTAAATTTACGAATGAAGTTTGTCTCGGTATAACTTTTGCCGTATAACTGTTTGGTTGTCACTAGCAATTGTTAACGATCGTTGATTGCAACAAAAACAGTTAATGACCTGCAATTTTGTCAACAAGAAATACTGAACAAGTGATTGCAATTTAATCCTCATTAAGGTCGATTTCAGGATTCCCACTTTTCTCTTATCAAATTTTTCCAAAAGAATTGAACTAAAATGAAGTACAATGGTCAATAATAATTCAATTTGATTATTATAATAATCATAACATTTTCATCTCACTTCCTCTACTTTCCCTACTTCCCCTCTTGTTAAACTACACCTCCTCTACTTCCTCTCCTTCATATCACTTTACTTTCCCTACTTTCCACCCCGCATTTCCCACCACTTTCCTTGCTTCCCCTCTCTTACCCTCCACTCACTTCCCAGTACTTCTCTTACTTCCCCTTTCTTATTTAACTTTACCTCCTCTAATACCCTTCTCTCACTCCCTCTACTCACCATCCACTCATTTCCAAATCACTTCCTCTAATTCCCCATCACTTCCTCTAATTCCCCTTCCTTAATAACCTCTACTTCCCCTACACCCTGTTCCTCATTTAACTTCACTTCCGCTACTTCTCTCCCTTTACTTTCTCTATTTACCATCCACTCGTTTCCCATCACTTGCCCTACTTCCTCTCCCTCATTTAAGTTCACTTTCTGTAGTTCTTTCCTCTGATCTCTCATCACTTACCCTACTTTCTCACCCTTCACTTCCTTTAATTATGCTCCGCTCATTTCTTGTCACTTCACCTACTTTCCTTCCCTGATTTAACTTCACTTTTCTACTTTCCCGCCTTCACACATTTTTAATCACTTATTCGACTTTCCCTCTCCTTACTTCCTCTATTTACCTTCCACTTATGTTCCGTTACATCCTCTACTTGCTCCTTATTAAACTTCACCTCTTCTACTCCCCTCCACTCACTTCCTCTACTTCCTCATCCTCATATGAGTTCACTTCCCCTATTTCCTTCCCCGCATTTCCCATTAACTTTCGGTGCTAACCCTTTCTCAATAAATTTCACTTCCCCTGCTCCTCTCCATCATTTAACTTGACTCTTCCTACTTCCCTATCCTTATTTGCAATCACTTAGCCTACTATCTCACCTCTCACTTTCTTTACTCATCCTTCACTTATTTCTCATTACTTGCCTTTTTCCCCCTTCTCTCCCTCTTTTTTTTAACTTCACCTTCCCTAATTTCCTCCTCTTACTTCCTCTACTCACCGTTCACTCATTTTCTATCACTTCCCTAATTCCCCTTCCTCAGTTACCTTCACTTTCCCTACATCCTTTTTTTCATTTAAATTCACTTTTGCTACTTCTCTGCCTTTCCTCTTATCATCCTCCACTCAGTTCCTATCTTTCCTCTACTTTCCCTCCCTCATTTAACTTTACCTCTGGTACTTCAATTTCCCTTATTTGATTTCACTTTTCATAATTTCTCTCTTCTTACATTTTCTACTTACCTTCTATTCATTTCATATCACATGTCTACTTCCCTCTTCTGATTTTCCATCACTCAGTCTACCTTTCCTCCCCTCTAATTCTCTACTTATCCTCACTTCATTTCTCATCACTTACCTTCCCTCGTTCGAATTTACTTTTCCTAATTCTCTTTCCTCAATTCGCATGACTTAGACTGCTTTTTCTCCCCTCATTTCCTCTACTTATCCTCCACTCATTTCCTATCACTTTTCCTACCTTCCCTCCCTTCTTTAGCTTCACTTTTCCTACTTCCCTCCTGTCCCTTCTTCTACTCACCCTCCACTTATTTCCCATCTCTTCCCCTACTCCCCTTTTCATATTTAACTTCACATTCCCTGATTCTCTGCCCTTATTTCCCATCACTTAGCCTGCTTTTCCTCTCCCCACGTCCTCTACTCATCCTCCACTCGTTTCCTCTCACTTTCCCTACTTCCCTTCCCTCATTTAACTTCACTTTCTCTACTTCTCATCCCTCATCTTCGATCACTCAGCCTACTTTCCCTGCCTTAACTTCCTCTACTTACCCACAACTAATTCTTCAGCACGTCTTCTACTTTTCCTCTCTCATTCATCTTCACTTTCCTCAATTCCCCTCCTTGTTTTAACTTCACTTTCCCTACTTCCCCTCCATCATATAACTTGACTTTTCCTCCTTCCCTCCCCTTATTGCCCATCATCTAACCCACTATACTACCTCTCACTTCCTCCACTCACCCTCCACTTATTTATCCTTAGTTACCTCTTTTTTCCTACTTTCCCTCCCTTTTTCGACTTCACTTTCCCTATTTTCCTCCTCTCACTTCCTTTACTCACCGTCCGCTTCTTTCTCGTCACTTCTTCTAATTACACTTCCTCAATAACATTCAGTTCCCCTACATCTTCCCTCATTCAAGTACACTTTTTCTACTTCTCTATCTTTCCTCTAATTATCCTCCACTTATTTCCTATCACTTCCTATACTTCCCGTCCCTTATTTAACTATACCTCTTCTACTTTACTTTCCGTTATTTTATTTTACTCTCCATAATTTCCCTCTACTCATCTTCTCTATTTTCCTTCCATTCATTTCCCATCACATCTCTACTTTCCTTTTCTGATTCTCCATCACTCAGCCTACTTTTCCATTCCCTCACTTTCTTTACTTACCTTCAACTCATTTTCCATCACTTCCCTTCCCTCATTTAAATGTACTCTTCTTAATTCTCTCTACACATTTCTCATTGCTTAGCCTGCTTTTCCTCCCTTTACTTCCTCTACTTATCCTCCACTCATTTCCTCTCACTTTCCCTACTTTCCTCCTATCACTTCTTCTGCTTACCCTCCACTTCTTTCCCATCTCTTTCCCTACTTTCCTCCACACATTTAACTTTACTTTCCCTTATTCTCTCTCTTCATTTCCCATCAGTTAGCCTGCTTTTCCTGCACTCACATCCTCTAACTATCCTCCACTTGTTTCCTCTCACATTCCCTACTTCTCCTCCTTCATTAAACTTCATTGTCCATACCTCCCTTACTTTCCCTTACATCTCTCAGTCCATTCTTTCTTTCTTTTCCCTCCTCTTCTAAACCTCATCATCTTTGTCTTTTCTAGATTTAAATTCCACTTTTCCCCATCTAAATATTCCTGCAGTCCTGTGATTAGGCCCGTCATCTCTTCTTCATCCTCTGCCATTTAAAATATATATTTCCCTTCATTTATTCTTCTCAGTCCTCTTCCTCATCTCTTTCGAAACCATATTTTCCTCCTTTCCTAACTTTTCTCTCTACTCTTACTCTTTTTCTTCTTTTTCTCTTTCTATTTACTACCATCCAAACCTATTCTTCCGTCCTAGCCCTCCAACTCTTCCTCAAACATTTTATTCTCCTCCTCTTTCTTATGATCACACAAGTCAACGTATTTCTTCTTTTTTTTCCTATATTCTTCTCCACTTCTTTTTTCTTTCCTCCATTTTCTTGATTCCTCTCTGACCCCCTTCTTTTTCTCTTCACATTCCTCGTCCCATACATTTCTATCCCCTCCTTTACTAACTTGTTTTTTGTTTGTTCTTTCTAATCCTCTTTCTATTTCTCCTATCACTATTTCCATCCCCTCGTCCACATTTTCCTCTCCCATTTTGATACTTCTAACCTTTTCTTCGAACCGTTCTTTTCCTTCCATTGACCAATGTCCTTTCTCTGCTCTTTTTACCTTCTTTTTTATCCATATTGTTACTACATTTTTCCCCTCTAAAGTCACTATTATGAGAAATTGATCCGAATCTATATAATCCCCTACCTCTAGTTTCGTGAGCTTCTCTCTTACCTCATCGTCCACTATTACATAATCAATTATCGCTCCCCTTGCACCTCCTAAGCGTTTATATTCCCCTTCCTCATCTCCCTTTATATTTCCGTTTAAGATAAGCCATCCCAACTCCTTCACGCTCTTTAACAATTTCTTTCCCTCTTCGTTCACTATCTTGTCATTGGATTTTCTTCCTCTCTCTCCTTCCCATTCCCTTACTCCTCTATCTCCTGTTTTCGCATTGAACCTCCCTTATTCAACTTAATTTTTCCTACTTCCCCTCCTTCATTGAACTTTACTTTCCCTACTTTCCCTCCTTCATTGAACTTTACTTTCTCTACTTCCCCTCCTTTATTGAACTTCACTTTCCCCACTTTCCTCCCCTCACTTCTTCTACTTCCCCTCCACTCATTCCCCATAACTTCCCCTACTTCCACTCCCTGATTTGTCTTTATTCTTTCCTACTTCCCTCCCCTCATTTCCCATCACTTGGCCTACTTTCCCTCCACTCACTTCCTCTACTCATCCTCAACTAATTTTCCATCCCTTCCTCTCCCTTATTCAACTTCACTTTCCCTATTTCCCATCACTTACCTACTTTTCCTCTCCGCACTTCCTCTACTTACCCTCCACTCATTTTGCACCTCTTCCCCTACTTCCCTTCCCTAGAAACATTAGAAATTGCATTTTAAACTATAAACATTCGAAATTGATGACTCTTTCATTGTACACCTTAAAAAAATTGAATAATTTGAAATTGCAAGTCGTTCAAACTTAAGAATTTTCAATTAAATTTTTTTAATTAAACTATTCCAAATTCCATTTTGACAATTTGTCAAAATGGATTAATTTTGATTTTCAATCTTCAAAATTGAACTGTTTTGAAAAACCTTCAAAATTGCATGATTTTAAACTATTAACATAACAAATTAATGAATCTTCAACTTCAAATCTTAAAAATGGAAGATTTTCCAGTTTCAAATCTTTGAGATTGAAGAATTTTCAATTGTAAATATCTAAAATTGCAAAAAAATGTCAATTTTAAATATATAAAATTGAATGATTTTCAATATTTATTCTTCAAAATTGAATAATTTTCAATTAAGAATTTTTAAAGATAAATTGGTGAAAAAACATTCAACATTGCATAATTTTGAACTATAAAAATAATTTTTAAATGCAAATCGTTAAAATTGAAGAATTTTCAATTACAAATCTATGAAATTGAAAAAATTTTAATTTCAAATCTTTAAAACTTAACCATTCAAAAAATACTTTAAATTTGTATCATTTCAAACCATAAATATTAGAAATTATTGAATCTTCTTTTGCAAATCTTGAAAATTGAAAAGTTTCCAATTGAAAATCGTTAGAATAAAGCATTTTCAATTGTAAATGTATTAATTGAAAAAAATTTCAATTTTTAATATACAATTTTTTGAACTATAAGCATTTCGAATAATCAAGTTTTATAAATCAAAGAATTTTCAATTTCCAATCGTTAAAATTAAAGGATTTTTTTATTGAAAATTGTCAGAATTGAGAAATTTTTCATTAAAAATCTATAAAATTGAATAAATTTTAATTTTTAACCTTCAAAATTGAACCATTAAAAAAACTTGAAACTTGCATCATTTTGAACTATAAACATTATAAATTGATGAATCTTCGATTGCAAATTTCAAAAATTGAAAATTTTTCAATTGAAATTTCATTAAGAATGAAGAATTTTCAATTGTAAATATATAAAATTGACCAAACTAACAATTATTTTCAATTTGAAATCGTTAGGAATAAAGAATTTTCAATTGTGAATAAATATCATTAAAAAAATTTCAATTTTTAATATAAAAAAAAGGAATCGTTTTCAATTTTATTCTTCAACATGGAATCATTTTCAATTAAAAATTTCTTCAATTCAGTTGGTAAAAAAAACATACAAAATTGCATATTTTGGAACTGTAAGCATTCAACGTGGAATTATTTTCAATACAAATCTTTTCAAAAATTCATTGACAAAAAAAAACATTAAAAATTCTGTAATCCTGTAGTAGTTGAGGCCTGGCAGCGCCTGGCGCCGCCTGGGTACTTTTTTTTAAACGTCTGGAGCCGCCTGGATATTCTTTTTGAATGCCTGGCGCCACCTGGGTACTTTTTATTTGATGACCTGGCGCCGCCTGGTACTTTTTTGAAGGCCTGGCGCCGCCTGCGTATTATTTCTAAGACTTGGCGCCGCCGGGGTACTTTTTTCAAGGCCTGACGCCGCCTGGGTACTTTTTTTGAAGGCCTGGTGTCTGGGTACATTTTTGAAGGTCTGACGCCGCCTGGGTACTTTTTTTTGGAAGGCCTGGCGACCCAAAGCCACTTTCTTGTTAAATTGAAAACTTTTCCAGTTATGG
>CAKNXH010052160.1:0-17414 GCA_932178445.1 Andricus quercusramuli | reverse complement strand
TGAAGTATTCCTTTTTTAGTTATAAGACATTTAAGCTGGACCAATCAGGAGCGCTGTATAAAGAGCCGTGTGTGCGTGAACGGGATTCCAACGCAGTGTTCTCCCGTCGCTAACCCCACCTCTGCGATAGCTTCGATAACACTGCGTTGAAATCTCCTTCACGTACACACGGCTGCTTATACGGCGCTCCTGATTGGTCCAGCTTAAATGTTTCATAACTAAAAAACTAAAACTTCAACTGATTTTTGCAAAAGGAATTTTCTATTTATTTTTTTCATTTTTATACGGCTATAGTATAGTATAGTGTAAGTGAATGTAAGTTTGACATGGGCGTAACCAAATTTGACCCCCAACCCCTCTGTTTCATCAAACATAATATGTGAACGTTCCCTTATGTGGAAAATTATTTACGTCAGATATCTTGTAAAATGCAGTAAAAAATACGTAAATTACTACAGATTTTTCAGATACCCAACCCTGGTAAACATGCGTGTACCGTAGCCAGGGCTGGGAAGTAATTTCTCGTAAATAATTTACGTGATATTCTACAGTTCCGTAACACGGACAAACACGGGTCCTTGACCATTCTTAACAATGACCAGTTTTACAACGATCGAATTGGGGACATGTCACGTGGTGGGGCAAATGAGTTCGAAGGGTGGGGGTAGTTAGGGGTCGGATGTTGGTAAATTCTGATTTTCACCAAATATTTTTGTGTCCACATGCATATTTAAACGCAAAGGGGAACACATCTGCGCATTTAATATGCTTCCTTTAATATTCTACAGAAAAAAATTCTTGAGGCGTTTAGTTACATTATATAAAGATATTAGGTCCTAATATCTTTGCTTTATATAAACTCTTCTCGTAGATCAGTAATTAGACCAAGTCGCTATGTTCGAGAAGTTATTAATTTCGACATACTTTTATTATCTCTAAATGAGGAGTACATTTAGTTGGTATGGAAATATATAAACTTACAGTCTCCTTACAGTATCCAAATTTTCGTCTGGTACCCCCACCACTAGTCGCCCTGATTGTTTTTGACGTTTGCGCAGAGATTCAAAAAGCCCGCCATCACTTATTGCTGCGTACATGTTTACTGCGCAACTTCACTTCCCCTCCAAGCGACCAAGATAACCTGATTCCTGAACCACTCCCCCCACCCAAAAAAGTTCCTTGAATGGATGTCCCTGAATTCGGTATAATGCGTTTGGAGGTCAAGTTTCTTTGTTTCTATTTAATATCAACATTGGCGTACATTTCATGTATTAAATCTCTTTAAAATGTCGAAAGTAAACCTAGTAAACCCCAACTGTGATTGATCTCGATTACACTGCCAATTTATTTCGAATCTACCGCGATGTTCCGGCTCCTTCAAACAGTTATTCTCAATATTTCTGTTCTAGCTATACTTATAACATTATGTGTATCGACTATATGATATTCCTGGTACACCCGACTCTCGCATTTTCTCAGCTCAAGGAGCGAGAGATGGTTGCGACTCTCGCCTCGGAAGAGTCGCAGTGCGCGAATACCCATTTCGAGCAAATTGTGCAATATTATGCATTTCAATTTGAAACGGTTCAGGCGGCCCTGACATTGTTTACGTTTCGATACTCCTGGTTAAGTAAAAATTCTTCTTACCGGTTCACTTTGGCTAATCTATACATCTTTCTAAATTCGTTTGTTCGTTTCCAACTTTACGTTGAGCTGTTATAAGAAATTATGGGATCCACAGCTTTTTTCCGTGTCGACATTTTAGTGTTATGTGGGACTATAAAATGCCTGTTACGGGAAATTTTCTGGAACATATACATTCCGAAACTGTCCCGCACAATTAGGGACAGATGGTCACTGTAAACTTCCCTCTACGCTATAAATAAGATTACCCTGGCGAAAGTATAAGATAGGAATTTCTTCTGAACCAATCCGAAGGTATCCGAATCATTCCGGAATCTGAATCCGAACCAATTCGAGTTAATTCGAACCAATCCGAAAAAATTTCTACATTTCGTTCGATCCAAATCGGGCAACAATTAATCCGACTCATACCGGTTCAATCCGAATGAATCCGAACCAAATTTTCAATCCGAATGAATCCGAACTCGGATTGACCTAAAACGATTTTCAATCCGAATGAATCCAAATCAATCCGAACTCGGATTCATTCGAATTCATTCGGATTGCAAATTCAGTGTATATCAATCCGAGTTCGGATTGATTCAGATTCATTTGGATTGAAACTTTGGTTCGAATTGGTTCGTTCTGGAGTTGGGATCGAACCGGATTGAGTCGTATTAATTTTTAAACGATTTGGGGCAAACTCATTTCCTATTCCGGCATATCTGATCGGAAATGAATTTTTAAACTTGTTGGAATTGAAGTTTTATTTCAACTTTGCAATTCACTCTGAATTCTTTTAAATTCTTTAGAACCCCGCCAACAAAGAAATTATGGAATTTGAAAAATAAAAAAGAAAGTGCCATGTTTAGGGATGGGGAGTGACCGTCATCTGACCGATTTCATGAAATTTCACCGTCACCTGACGGTTAGCATGAAATCGGTGAAATCATCTAATTACGTAAAAACTAGATATATTTTAAGTATAATGAATCGTGAGATACGTTTCAACAGTAAATGGAAGAAGTTTTATTGATAGCCGATATGAAATAAGAGCTTGGAATGTAAAAAAGTACAGTTTTGTGACAACATAACCTATAAAGTTCCGCGAAGTTTTAAATTGTGAACATTGATAATTTCAATGAGTTAAATTTTTGAAAGAATTTGGTGTCGTGTTTCAACTTCTAATACAATCAAAAATAATAAAACATTTAACAATGTTATTTTGTTTACTGGAGAGCAGTAAACTAAGTATAAGTACACGTATACAGGTATGTTTTAAAAGAAGCAGTAAAATAAGTGTATGAATTAAAAATTAATCTTTCATAAATAAATTTTTATTATTTATAACTTACTCAAAATTACGCATTATGTAATAATTCATTTTTTAATATAAGATTACGAGTAACGAATCGTACAACCCTTTTTTTGGTTAGATGGAAGACTCCATATATATTAGCGATAGAAGTTTACTTAGAAATAATAAATATTATATAATAATTTATTTTATGAAAATTGTCGTATTTTCTATAAGGCAGAATAATTTTTCAGGAAATAATTGTATTTTTAACCAAAAAAGATTACTTTTTCACCATAAAAGATTAATTTTCAATCCACAAGGACGAATTTTCTATCCAAACGACAAATTCAACAAAACAGATGAGTTTTCGATAAAAAAAGACGAATTTTGAACGAAGTATTTAAATTTTCAAATGGAAGAGATTAAATATCAAAAGTAAAAACAGTTAAATTTTTAAGTGAAAAAGAATTTTCAGAAGGCAGTTGAATTTTCAACAAGTAGGTAGTTTTCGTCCAAGAATGATAAATATTGAACTAAATAGTTACATTTTCAACAAAAAAGATGACTTTGATACCATAAAAGATGAATTGTTGCTCCAAATGGAGGAATTTTCTATCCAAAAACACGAATATTGAACCAAGTTGCATTTTCGAACAAAAAAGATGACTTTTTAAAGAAATATGTAGTTGAATTTTCATCAAACAATTGAGTTCAAACAAACTTGTAAAATTTCATAATTACTAAAAATTCATGTTCAATATTCCCCGATTTTTCCTCTTGTAAATTTGTTTACAATATGACTTCCCTGATTTCTATAATATATGCATAACAAAAATCACTTCAAATAAACACAAAATTCAACTATTCCCAGATAGCAAGCGTGTGACGCACGTTACTCGCACTGCATGCGAGACACGCCATGCGTGCCGAAACGCAGCGTTCCCGCTCGCACTTCGTGCAGGCACATATGTGCGAGGCATATGAGTCGCATATCGTGATAGGTGAATTATTGAACAAAAATAATATGAATTATTAATACTGTAAAACTCCTACGAATTTCAAACATTTTCCTAATATTAAAAAGATGTAAAATATAAATTTTAATTTTAGAAACATATTTGTATTTTTATTGGACCGACAATTTATAAATCACTAAAAAGAAACAAATTTTTGCAAGTTCGATATTGGACAACTATGTGTTTGTTATTTTCATTATTTAAACAGATTATTTTTAATTTATTTTACCCTGCTCATTCTATATTCACGGATCAGGGTTTAAATAAAAGCAGTTCCAAGTTACCGCCTGATCACGTGGCAAGAAAAATCCATATAACATGGTGTTCCTTTCGGTTGCGGTGGTTAGGCTAGATCGTTTATCGATTCGTTATTGAATGTTGACAATTTGCAGTCTTCTTGTTCGTGGGCACTTAGATATATTTCATAATTTATATGTACGTACAATTTATTTCGGAGTGCAAACGGTTTTCGTGTTCAGTTTATTTTATATTTCATTTGATATTTTGATACTTATATTTTGTAATGTATCGTTCAGATCATTTTGACTCGCAATGTATTTTTTTTTAAGTGAAAAGAGAGAAATGATTTTTAAACATTGCTATATGTTTATCCAAACGTGTATAGCAAATAAGCGAACACTTTATTTCATAATTGACACAGATCCAGTCAGAGTTACGTGAAATTCTGAAAATATTGATTAAATAGTGACACATAACCTCAATTTCTGGTGCGGTAAACAAAACACCGCCGTAGATTGCACTTTTAAAAATCAAAATAAGTAGAAAATATACATTGAACATACTGAAAAATTTCCCTACCATACATTCTCCCGATTATTATAGTAGAGAACGCGCAGTTTTCGAAATTATGAAGAGATTCAAGACAAGGTAGATAAAGAATATTTTGTTTTTTCCCATTCCTCCCGCAACAAAATTTTTGTTTCAGAACGTTTTCGCACGAAACTTTTTTTGTTTATCTTGTTACCTGCCTTTTATTCAACAATCTATATTTAAATATTGTACATATATATATATATATATATATATATATATATATATATATATATATATCGACCGCAAGAACCAGACACGTGTACTCGCACTATACCAGCACGACGTGCGACGCACCTGTCACGCATATGAGGACGCATCTGCGTCATTGCTTGCGTGCACGCCGTGCGACAAAATCCGCACGCGTGCGACGCATGTGCGTCGCACTATGCGCGCATATTGCTATCTGGGTTGCATATGTATTTCTTTAAAAAATGTATGCATTAAAAACTTTTCCACAATTGTACATTTTATTTACTTATTTAACAATTATTTATTACATTGCAATTAATTTCCTGCAGCACCGATTCAAACTTTTCCGCCTTTTGAAGGTTTCCGCCACTTTTGAAGGTTAGGATTCACAAAATACAACTTATTTATATATTTTTGTATTATTTTCAGCATTTGCAACCTGAAAACAACATATAAGTCACGTGTGCAATATCCCTGTAACAATTTATTGATAAAAAACGTTCCAATATCGATATATAAGATGATTTCAACGATTTCAATGATTTCATCGATTACCGTGAAATTTCATGAAATCGGTCAGATGACAGAGTCGGTCGGCGTCAACTTCGGTCACTCCCCATTAGGGTTGTGAGTCTATGAAACCTTTCATTGAAACATTGAAAGTTTCATGATACAATGAAACGTTTCATGGCGACCAAAGTTTCTGAAACGTTTGAAAGTTTCACAAACACCAGTCTCTGCAAACACGTATGCGTTTGTTTAGTTTTGGGAAATAATTATGTTCTTAACATTTTGCTACCAAACTATAATTTGTAAACTTTTTTACATTTTCAAAGAGATAAGAAAAGGAAGTTATGGGCAAAACTTATTTCGAAGAATTCGAAAAAAAAATTAAAAGCTTTTTAATAATTTTGAAAGATTTGAGATTATTTTTTTAAGATTCCTGGGAGGATTTTAAACGGTTTCGATTTTATTTTCAAAGAAAAATGTTAAGTTTGGAAGATTTTAAAATTTGTGGAAAAAGAATATGGAAGATTTCAAGACAATTTTCACTCTTCAGGATTTAAACAATTGAGCCGCTGGATAGTGTAAGGGCATATAAAATTCACATGGCCGTTCCGGTTGGCCCCTGTTGTCTTTAAAATCGATTTCGAAAATTAAATTTTTGAAACATATGACTTTGTAGAATATTCCATGGCGCATCTTTTTTCCTCTTATGAAAAAGTTGTATCTTTTACTGTTTCTGAAAGAAAGTGAAAAAACTGGATTTTGTGAAAAACAAAATTTAATAAATATTTTGACTTCAACTCGCTCTAAAAGACAAACTTTTGGATATTTTTACATGAAAATTAGAGGAGTTATGCTTCAAACTGTTTTAAAGATGTTATGCTCGTTTAAACTTCTCTAGTTTGTTACAAAAAAAATCTGTTAATTTTTTTGCCAAGCAGTATCAAAATAATGTTACGCAACTTTCAAACGCTTCGTTTATCGAGGGAATTTTGAGTAAGCCCAAACTTCCAGCGAAAGAAATGTTCACTAGGGTTTAATGAAGTTTTCTGGAAAGTATTATTTCAATAGAGTGAATCGTTAGAATAATACGAGAATTCAAACTGCGCGTCAAAGAGAGATCGAGCGCGTGAGAGGTGAGAATACTTCGGCGCCTCGAACACACCGCGCCGTCCTGTCGTAGCCGCTAGGAAATAATGTTTTCTTATTCTTCTGGACAAGAAAAAATGCCCAAAAAAATGTAGTACTCACACAGTGATGTATTTTATTTATGAACGGTTTGAAGTACATCTAATTTAATCTTCGAATATATTAAAAAACTATGTATATATCTTATCACAGGTATCTTTGGACGAAACTATACGTACATACATGTGCTATGGTATCAGCCTAGAAGTTTTCTTATGTCTAATTTTCATCGGAAAATATACTCTGGTGTCAGTCTATAAGTTCCCTTATGTCTAATTTTCATCGGAAGTGAATTCTTCTTCTGATAAGTCTTTTTCGTCAGAAGCAGCTTTTTTAGTTTTCTTTGTGGTCTTTTTAGTTCCGATAGTCGCAAAATAATTCTCAAAAAACGTTTTTCCTTCTTCGCTTAAATAGGGCATCAAAGTCTTAACATCTTTAACTTTTGCCGCTGCGATACCAATTTTAGGGGGGGAACTTCTTTGAAGCTCTTCCAATTTAATCTTAGGATTTAAGTGAAAATTTTTTACATTTTCATTAGAATAATTATCTATCACGTACTGAATTTAGAAAAAAAAGAAACTTAAAGGTATATGGTATTAAAGTATAATATATTTTTTGTAAAATTTAGTATTTTCCCTAGTAAAAATTCTCATTATGACACGTTTATCCTCCAATTGCAACACAGTCTACGATAAATTGATATAATTTTATGAGAAATTGATATAAAAAGTTTCTCCATGTAATATTGAAAAGTATTAAAAAATTACGGTTTCGCGCTTTTTAAATTTTGCAACATTTAATACCTTGTTTCTTTTTGCTTTACGAACGTTCTCAGCCCAATCTGCTTCATTTCTAGATTTTTTTCTACCACGAGGAGGTTCTGATGAACACGATGCCATTGTAGTTTAACGACTTGATACAATTTTCACTTTATAAAAAAATAATTTTATCCGTTGCACTGAATAAATTAGTCTTTCGAAACATAAACAGTCAGGGCTTCTGGTGGCGAAGCATTGTTTACACTTAATGTGCGCTCTTCTGTTTTCCTGCGAGAGTATTTTAAAGAAATTCGCACGCGGAAAATTCGCAGAAAAAACAAGAGCGAGTAGAATCGGCAGAGACTCGGCGTAGTAGAATCGGCGTGCTCTCAAGCGCTCGAGAAAGGCAAATTAAATGCTTATGATTTTCTAACCGTGAGATGAATTGACGTGAAAAATCGCAAAAAATGTTATTATATCCTTATAAAGATTTCTTTTGCTGAAAGTTTCGCTCACGTGAAATTACCTAGATAAACAAAGTGATCGAAAATTTTCTCTCCTATCAGATACGACAGGACGGCGCGGCGAGGTCGAGGCGCCGAAGTATTCTCACCTCTCATGCGCTCGATCACTCTTTGACGCGATATTTGAATGTTCGTATTTTTTTAACGATTCATTATATTGAAGTAATACTTTCCAGAAAACTTCACTGAACCCTAACGAACATTTCTCCCGCTCAAAGTTTGGGCTAACTCAAAATTCCCTCGATAAACGAAGCGTTTGAAAGTTGCGTAAAATTATTTTGATACTGCTTGACAAAAAAATTAACAGCTTTTTTTGGTAACAAACTAGAGAAGTTTAAACAAGCATATCACCTTTAAAACAGTTTGAATCATAACTCCTCTAATTTTCATGTGAAAATATGCAAAAGTTTCTCTTTTAGAGCGAGTTGAAGTCAAAATATTTATTAAATTTTGTTTTTCACAAAATCCAGTTTTTTCACTTTCTTTCAGAAACAGTAAAAGATACAACTTTTTCACAAGAGGAAAAAAGATGCGCCATGGAATTTTCTACAAAGTCATATGTTTCAAAAATTTAATTTTCGAAATCGATTTTAAAGACAACAGGGGCCAACCGGAACGGCCATGTGAATTTTATATGCCCTTACACTATCCAGCGGCTCAATTTTCAGGTAAACCGAATTTGGCAGGATGTCAAGAGAAAGAAAAAAATGTTCTTAAGATTCATGGGATAATTTCAAATGATTTTTTTAAAATGAATTCTAAGAGAAAATTGAAAAACATTACAAAATATTTCAAATTATTTTCTAATATTTTTAAAAAGAGTGTAAGAGATTATGATGAAAAATTTTGCATTTTGCCATATTAGATCATTTTAGAAAAAATCTGAGTAATTTTAAGAGATATTTAGAAGTTTTGAAACGATACAAAAAGAATTTAAACTTATGAAGATGTGTTCAAAATTTTGTAAGGTTTAAAATGAAGGAAAAAAATCATTAGGTTTCTAAGAAAAATTAAAATGATTTATTGTGAAAAATTAATTCAAAGAGAATTTTTAAAAAGATTTCTAAAATTACGAGTGAAGAATCTGAAAGTTTCTTAAGAAATTTCTTAAGATTCTTGGGGAAATTTCAAATGATTCTTTATTTTGAAAAAAAAATTGAAAAAGATTTCAGAACATTTCAAACGATATCCTAAAATTTCAAAAAATAGTGTAGAATATTTTGAAGCAAAATGTTTAAATTTTGTAAGATTAAACAATAGAAAAATCGAGTAAATTCAAAAAATATTTATAAGATTTGAAGAGATTCAAAAAGAATGTTCAACTTTTGGAGATTTTACAAAATGTAGATTTTTAAAGATTTCAAACAAAAACTGCAGAAGCTTTAAAAGAATTTTGAAAGATTTCAATGGGTAGATTTGGAATATTTTGAGGCAATTTATTTACTTTTTAAACGATTTTTCAAAATTATAAGAAAATTTCTAGTCAGTTAAAAATAGTTCAAAGAGTTTAAGCGATTTTGAATAGATCACAAATACTTTATAACTTATAAATATTTCCGAAAATTTATCAAATAGTTTTTGATTTCTTCCAAACTTCTAAATGTCCTAAGCATATTTTCAAAAGTACTCGCATTTTTCCTAATATTTTGTAAGATCTCTAAAATAAAAAAATGTCTTTATAATCTTCTAGATTCTTTGTTGACACATCTGAAATATTTTTAAATCTTTTTTAATTTCCTCAAGAATCTTATAAAAATTATATCTATATAAATTTAAAAACAAACTGATAATACTTTTTCTCCGATCAGGAATTTCAAAATTTGTATGACTAAAAAAATATTTGAAAAGCATTCAGTGTTACATCAAAATATTGTTTTATTTATTTCTCGACAGTGTTTCATCTTAATAAACCTTTTTGTAACGCACGCACGAAATGTTCGCTTTTCGAGGCATGTATTGCGTGCGGGAAGTGACCAATTCCAAAGCCGTGGTAAAAAGCAGTTATAAAAAGACTTTTTCTAGCTGCTGCGCTTGCGCTCTTTGAGCAAGATTACTTTTTCTAGCTGCTGCGCTTGCGCACTTTCAGCCAGATTACTTTTTCTTGCTGTTGCGCTTGCGCATTTCGATTCAGATTTACTTTCCAGGACTGCCGAAATAATAACCTCACTTCATTATGATTTGACGATTGAGAGACTGATTGTGAGTAGTGAATAGTGATTGGACAAACTCGAAGTGATAAGTTACCATAAATGACTGATAAATTACCATAAATTACCGATAAATTACCGAAAATTTCAGAAATTTCTGGATACCTGAAATTTCCGAAAATTTATCAATTTTCCATAAATTTCCGGAAATTTGGGAAATTTAGCAATTTTCCATACATTTCCGGAAATTTAGCAAGTTTCCATATATTTCCGGAAATTTTGGAAATTTTCAAATTTTTTCCAAAAAGCTTTGGCTACCTGAAATTTCCGGTAATTTAGCAATTTTTCATAAATTACCGGAAATTTAGCAATTTTCCATAAATTTCTGGAAATTTTTGGAATCTTTCCAAAAAGCTTTCGAGACCAGAAATTTCCGATAATTTAGCAACTTTTCATAAATTTCCGGAAATTTTGGAAATTTAGCATTTTCCGGAAAATTTTGGATTTTTTCCAAGAAGCCTTGGATACCTTGAATTTCTGGGAATTTTTGGTAATATACATATACACCGGAAATTTCCGAAAATTTTTGGTAATTTTACCATAAATTTCCAAAAATTACCATAAATTTCCAAAAAAAATATTCTTATTGTTTCTCAAATCGAAAATTTCCTGCATTTGTTACAAAAAATATCGTGTGCAACAGGTGCTGAAAGTAGACAGTTGCAACTCTTGTGAAGTTTACAGTACTTGCCATCGGCTCATCTTCGGGTCGTTTCCGGCTTGTCTTCGGCTCGCTTCCAACTCGCCTACGACTCGCCTACAACTCCCCTTCGACTCGCCTCTGGCTCGTACAGCAAACTTCACACTCGTGTGGAACTGCCTACTTTCCGCACTTGTAGCACAATATACTATTTTTCATTCAAAAAACGTATATTATGTTTTTAAACACAATAAAAAAAATGTAACGTAACATGTTTTTGGAAGAAAACAATTGATAAAAATAGGCCTAATAGTTTAATGAAATAGAAGAATGTTATTTTATTCATTTTGATTGGAAGCTTCTACATTTTTACTGAAATCGTTTCAAAAATAAAACATTCTAAAAGCTAGATATGTATTAAATACGAAATTTATTTTTATTTTATTAAAAACAATTTTCAGAATTTTAAAATATTAAAAAATTGTATGTTACCAACGATTTGCTTTGAAACACAAAGGATACTATTAAATGTTTATATTTAATGCTAAATAGTATTTTTTCAGATTTTGATTTTTCCCGCCCTAATGTTTGAAACTTTGGAAGCTTTGAAACGTTTCCAAAGTTTCATGAAACTTTTTATTTGGTAAAATTTTCATGAAACTTTTTATTTGGTAAAAGTTTCATGAAACTTTGCAACCCTACTCCCCATCCCTAGCCATGTTTATGCACCAGCTGCACCAGTATTCGGCGCCATGTTGTATGACGTCACAACGCGAAATAACCAAAATGGAAAGCAGAAACCTGCTATTTCATAAGCTTGTACGTTTGTACAGTTTGAGTTTGGCGTAATCTTTAGTTTGTGACTGACCCTGTTCCCGCCTCGCTCGTCGAGTTTATAACAGAAAGTGATGTTTTTGAGAGCATAAAGGAAAATCTAGATTTGTTTATTTTAAGTACCTTTTAACTGTAAACCGCGATTGTAATTGTGTTCTTCAATGAATGCAATATTGGGTCAAAAGTTTATAATTCTTAAAAGTGTATAGGTAGATAGAAATAAGCGTTGACTCCGGATTATCAAGATGGGTATTACCGGTTTAA
The DNA here is from genome assembly GCA_932178445.1 of Andricus quercusramuli. Classification (NCBI taxonomy): domain Eukaryota; kingdom Metazoa; phylum Arthropoda; class Insecta; order Hymenoptera; family Cynipidae; genus Andricus; species Andricus quercusramuli. The sequence goes on along the minus strand of CAKNXH010052160.1, from coordinate 5,530 downwards.
TTCCGTTTTTGAACAAAGCATCAAAGAAAAGTAATATTTCTCAATTTTCTGGAGGTACAGCAGCAATCGATGCTTACTGCTGGTTGCACAAAGGTGCTTTTTCCTGTGCTGATAAATTGATTATGGGCCAATCATCAGATGCGTAAGTTGACATTTTTTTATTTTACTTATAATCGCATGTTTCTTTTCTATTTTAAGTTCAGTCTTCAGAATAATTAGAGTATTAGTCAATTTAAAACCTCCTTGTATTCGATTTCCTTAATTTCAACTTTTATCTTCTGAGAAATTCGAGAGAAATTTTATTTTTAATTTTTCATAGCCAGAACATTTGATGTTTGTTATTGTGAATAATGCGAATTTAAGGACCTTTAAATTAGTTGATTTATTTTTGATTTTTAATTATAGTTTTCGTAGATTTTTGGCCAGTATGAATTTCAAGTAAATGTTTTTCTATTCGTATACCGGTACTTAGAAAATGTCGCAAATCAGCTGATTTTTTAAATCTTTGTTTCCTGCTGCAGTAATTTTTAAGATAATTCTACATCTGCATTTTTAACTGAATCTGGAAATCTTGCTAAAATACGAATTTTTGACAAAATAGATTCACTTTCAACCAAGTAGTTCAACGTTCAACGAAAAAATATGAATTCTTAACCAAGAAAATTATTTTCTACCAAAAAATACCAATTTTCGACAAAATACATCAATTTTCAGCCAAAGATGGAACTGTTCCATTTTCAGTTCCAAAAATTAGTTTTCAACAAAAAACAGAATTTTCACATGCAAAGGAAGTTGAATATAATTAAAAAAGATGAATTTTAAACAAATTCGTTGAATCCTCAGCTAAAACAGATGGATTATCAACGAAACAGTTAAATTTTTAACCAATTAGTTTAATTTTTTACAAAACTGTGACAATTTGAAGGCAAAAATACGAATTTTTTACAAAGCAGTTAAATTTTCAATGAGAAAATAGATTTTTCATCAAAAAGTTCATTTTCTAGCAAATAATTAAATTTTTAATTAGAAGAATTTAACTTCCTGCAAAAAGTTATATTTTCAAATAAAAAAATGAATAAATTTCTACGAAAAGAGATTCATTTCTTAAACCAGAAGACGAATTTTCTGTAAACATTCTTAGGTAAAAAGACGAATGCATTTTAATAAAAAACGTTGAAATTTTAAAAAATACATCAATTTTCAATTAAACCATTGAATTTTTAACTAAGAGGATTATTTTCTAAAAAAAGACAAATTTTAGATAAAATACATAAATTGTCAACCAAAATTGGAGCTGTTAAATTTTCAGTTAAAAAATGAATTCTTAAAAAGAAAAAAGAATTTCCACAAAATCGTTAAAGTTTCAACAAAAAGAAGTTGAATTTAATAAAAAAAAAAGATGTCTTTTCAACAAATTAGTCGGATCCTCAACCAAAACACATGGATTTTCAACCCAACAGTTCCATTTTCAACCAACAAAGATTTAACTTCTACCTAAAGATATGAATTTTTAAACAAAAATGACGAATTTTCAACGAAAAAGACGAATTTTCAACTAAAAAGATTACTTTCCACACAAAAAAAATTCAACAAAATTATACATGAATTTTAAACCAGATAGTTGAATTTTGAACTAAAAAAGATAAATTTGCAAAGGAATAGGTCATTTTAAACTAAACAGTTAAATTTCCAAGTAAATAGTGTTTAATTCTCTAAAAAACTGTTAACATTAAAAGCCAAAAAGACGAATTTGCAATAAAACAGGCCAAGAAGATAAAAATTCAACTAAAGTGTTGAATTTGAAAGCTAAAAATACAAATTATCTACAAAACAGTTGAATATTCGAAAAAAAAGTTTATTTTCAATAAATAATTTAATTTTTAACCAAGCGATTGATTTTTCTACCAAAATGTAAAAATTTCAAGCCAAAAAGACGAATATATTCAACGAAAAGTTGAATTTTTGTCGGAATATATCAATTTTCAACAAAAAGTCCATTTTTAACCAAACAGAGGAATTTTCTACAAAAAAGTTGCATTTTCAACTACAACAAAAATGAAATATCTACAAAAAGAGATGCATTTTTAAACCAAAAAGTCGAATTTTCAACAGAATATTAATTTTCAACCAAATATAAGAATTTTCAACAAAAGACTTGAATCCTCCACCAAAAAATTAATTTTTTACCACACAGTTGCATTTTTTAACACGAAAAAAAAGGATTAAATTTCTACCAAAAGATATGAATTTAAAAAAAAGAACTTTCAACAAAAGAGTTACGTTTTCAAAGAAAAAGTTGATTTTCAGTCAAACAGTACAATTTGCTACTAAAATGAATTATTTTTCAGGATTTGAGTAGATACCCTGAAAACGACGTATTCTGAAATCTACAGATTATTAATTTCAAGGGATTAAATTCATGTTTTATAAATGCCGGAAAGTATCAGCTAATTGTTTTGAACTGTTTTGTTTAGTCAGCAGTAATTTGAAATCCAGGTCACATTTATGCTGATTGACAGATAAAGTTTCAGAATTCGGTGCCGACTTTAAAAATTTTTAATCGGAAAATATGCGGGATTCTGTGAAATGTGCTGAAAGTTTTGGAAACGGCTTTTCTTATATTTTGAAATTTTCTTTACAGCTTTTACCTGGAAGAGCCTGGAAATGGCAGAGATTTTTTTTTAAGTTAGGGAATGTTTGTTTAAAATTAATTGTTTCGACTGAAAACGTAACTGTTCTATTTTTGGTTAAAAATTAATCGTTTTTGGTTGAAAATTCAAATATTGAAAAGTCGTATTTTTGGTTGAAATTAAAATTTTTCGATTTAAAAATTAAAATCGTTTCTGGTTCAAATATCAGCTACTACATTTTTTGTTCAGAATTCATCTTCTTGCGAATGAAAATTTAATTACGTGGTTGAAAGATAAACTCTTTTGTGAAAATTAATTTTTTTGGTTGATGATTCACCATTTTAATTGAAGTATCATCTCTTTAGTTGAAGAATGAGCTTTTTTATTGAAAATTCGTTTCGTTTGGTAGAAATTAAGCTTCTTGGTTGAAAATTAATCATTTCTTGAAAATTCGATTATTCGAGTTAAAGATTCATCATTTTAGCTGAAAATTAATCTTTTTGCTTTTTAAAAGTTCGTGACTTTGTTTGAAAATGTAAATAGTTTTTTGAACTTCAGATTCTTTTTTGATAATCTGTTTTTACTGAAAATTCAACTGTTACAGTTAAAACTTTAACCATTCTGTTGAAAATTGGTTTCTTTTCTGTTTAAAATTAATTTTTTTCAACTGAAAATGCAACTATTCAGTTTTTGGTTGAATGTTTTTTTTTAGATAAAAATTCGTCTTTTTGGTAGAAATTAATCATCTAGATTGAAATTTCATCTTTTTGATTGAAAATTTAACTATTTCAGTTAAAGATTCATCATTTTAATTTTAAAATTAATCTTTTTTGTTTAAAATTCAACTATTCGACTTGAAGATTCATCATTTAACTTCAAAATTAATCTTTTTTGTTTAAAATTAAACTACAAATTCCAGTTGAAGATTCGTAGTTTTAGTTGAAAATTCATCTCTTTGGTTGAACATTAATTTTTTTGAACTGAAAATTCATCTTTTTATTTGAAAATTCAACTATTTCAGTTGAAGATTTATTATTTGAGTTCAAAATTAATCTTTTTTGTTTAAATTTAAATATGATAATATTTGTTAATTTAAGTATGATGTTTGTTTGAAATTGAACTATTCCAGTTAAAGATTCGTCATTTTAGTTGAAAATTCATAAGGTTGGTTGAAAATATATATTTTTTTAAATTGAAAATTTAACTATTCCATTTTTGGTTGGAAATTTAAATACTTGGTTGAAAATGCATGCCTTATTTTAAGCAATCATCCTTTTGGTAGACAAAAAATTTGGTTGGAAAATTCATCGTTTTGGTTGAAAATTCAAATATTCCAGTTGTTTATATATTTATTACATTCATAATATTATTTCATCGTTTTAGTTGAAAATTGATCTTTTTGGTTGAAAATAAAACTACTTTAATATAGTACTCACATTAAATTTAGCTAAATATCCACTGAATTGGAAGTATAAGAAGGTAAAATAAAAATTTGTTTCAATTATCATTTAAATTCAGGAACTTTAGAGGTAAATTCAAGAGATGATTATGTTTTTAGTATTATTTAAATAATTAATCGATGGGGCTAATATATTTAACAATATCGTGTAATATAATTTGTCAATTTTTTCTAAATTAAACATTAATTGAATCCCTAGAAACCGAAAAAACATTATTTATAATAAACTCGTGAAAATGTATGTATGTATATATATATATATATAATCCGAGTCGATTGTTTTAAAAAATGCGAAATGCTTGAGTGGCTTCATACTGTGAAAAATTATAACTGGAAAAAAATTTAGATACCTGTACAAAATCTGGAATGGTCAGAGATTTTTTTCCAGGATTTGAGTAGACATCCTGGTTCCTGATAGTAGAAACAAATTCAGAAGCTATTTTTTTATTAACTCAGCTAATTAAGCATTTTTTGCAGATATGTTAAATATTGTATGAGACTGGTCCATATGTTGATTGCGGCGAAGATAAAACCAATTTTGGTTTTTGATGGTCGTCACTTACCAGCTAAAGCAGACACAGAAGTGAAAAGGAGAGAGTAAGTTTATATTTCGGTAATATTAATAATCAATTGGTCTAGGTCTAGGGATTTATCTAAAGATTCACCAAATTTTATAAATATTAAAATAGTATTGTGTAAAATTCTTCTAAGTACAACCAAAATTATTGCCTTTTATTACTGTTAGGTAAAATTTTAATTTTTTTTTATTTTGAAAAAATAATTTAACGACAATATTTAAACAGATATTAATACATTTTAAATGATTTCTTAAAATTTCGGAAAAGAATGTGAAAGATTTTTAAGCACATTTTTCAGTTTTTCGAGATTACAAAGAAGAACAAAAAAATTGTCTTAAGATTTCTGGGAAAATTGTAAATGATTATTTTACTCGCCAACATTTATTTTAAGAGAATATTCAAAAAGGTTTAAAAATATTCAAAAAGATTTCGAAAATTGTCAGACAGGAATTTGGAAGATTTTAAGGCAACTTTGTTCATTTTGCAGAAATTTTTCCAAATTTTAAGAAAAGTTTGAATAATTTTAAAAGATATTTAGAAGTTTTTGAAAAATTTGAGAAATAGTTTATAATTGGAAAATATTTCAAAAACCCTAAAACAAAATCAAAATAAATATTCCTGGAAATATTCAAAGTTATTCTTTGTTTTGAAAAATTAGTTTTAAGAGATTATTTAAAAAGAGTTTAAAACCTTATTAAAGATTTCCGAATTTTTCAAAAACCATTACGTAAGATTAATAAAATATAAAATTGAAATTCAAGAATTTTAAATAAGACTAAAATCAAATTCAAAATCCCATTTAACGTCCAACAATCAATTCAATATATAGAATTCCTGAAAAAACGACAAGAATTCAACGATTA
>CAKNXH010052159.1:1306-15496 GCA_932178445.1 Andricus quercusramuli | reverse complement strand
GTTCCTGCGTGGGTCGGACACCCCGATAGTATGTGTTCTAGGTACTCAGCGTGTGCATGACACGCTCTGCACCTATCACTGGGAACTTCTTGACATAAAATGCGGTCACGGTATGCTAAGGTGAAAATGACACCGTCCTGGCATGCAAAAATAAAACCCTCTGTACCTGAATTGAGTCCTGACGATTTGAGGAAAGCAAAAGATTGCTCCTTCGACAAGGACTGTTTTTCTACATTTCTGTGAAAGTTTCCGTGCATATGATTGTCAAGTAGCTCTTGATAAAATTTTCCAGCCTCATTTTCTTTACTTCGACTTTTAGACGTGAAGCATCTAGATGGAGTAATGCACTTTCCTCACTTCTGATGTTAAAATTCAGGCCAAGAGTCTCGGCCACTTGCTCCGCGGCTTTGTAAAGGAACGCTCCTTCACCAATCATCTCGTGGTTCCTGACCATATTTAGGAAAGGATCTCTGCCATTCGCAAACCCGTGTAGAAATTTGGTCATGGCCTAAACAGGGCCCAAACAGGGCCCAGGCTTGGCAAAACTAGGCCCTGGCCTGGCGATCTAGCCTGGGCCAAGCTTGAATGAAACGCCAAATCTGGCCAGGGCCAGGCTCGATCGCCCAGCTTGGCCCAGGCTTGGCCCTAGTTTATTATCCATTCCTAGCCATTTTTAATTTTTAAATTAAAAGTCGAAATTAAGGAGAAATTTTTTTATTCAAATTTAAAGTTAACAAATGAATATGTAATATTTAAAAATCGAAAAAAAATGAAAACGTCAATTCAAAAAGTCACTCATTCGATTTGCGCGTCCTAAATTTCTACCACCTTTCTGCGTCATCATCATCTATATACTATAATTTTTTAATTTACGTCCGCCATTTTTGTTTTATAAATCTAAGTCTTAAACATAATTACATAAATGAACAACATTTTTACACTTGATAATTCGACGAAAAAGTTTTCTCAATTTGAGGTTAGAAGTTACGTGTAATCTTAATGTAAAAATATTATTTAGAATTAATATAAGAATAACTTACTTGCACTTTCACCGCGTGAATATGGGATTCTGATGAGTGCTCGATGCCTCTGGTCTTTTAGAGTGCTTTTTATTTTAGGCATTTCTATCAATTTAACTTCAATGATGATTTGTATTTTGTTCATCGACCAGCATCAATCAGCAGCATCACTATTATTCTCAATCACTCACACAAAAGTTATAAGTTCAGTTTGTCTCAAACTATCACTCAAATTACTGGTTAAGATACTTTACGAATTTTTATTTATACCAAATTTGCCACTTTGTAAAGATTTACACTCAACACTCGCAAGTAACAAGGAAACAAAGAGGATGGTACTACGCCATCTGTCGTCAATTTTTGGAACTTTGACACTAGCTGGGCCCAAGCTTGAGCCATTGCAAAATTCGAGCTAGATCCAGGCTAGGGGCCCCCAGCCTGGCCCAAGTCTGGAACCGGGAAGAAACTTGGCGATTTCTGCACGGGAAGATGTAAGCTGTACTTAGACCAATTCGGTTACGAAGACACTGGAGATTCAGAAGTCCGCGTCCGCCTTGACGGCGTGAAGTGTATAAACGCGGAACTGACGAATTGATATGCAAGCTTTTGTGCATATGCATGATCTTACGTGTGATGACATCAAGGACCTTCAGCTCGTTCTTAGTCCATTGACCCACCTTGTTCAACGCCGACAGATTGGATGACCAAATCTGTCGAAGAAGATGCTTGTATCTGCTTCGGAGAGACTCCGTCACTGATGTTACGTCCTGAATGCGGCTTTCAGGCACCCCCATGTATGTATAGGTCTCTCCAGTATTAAGATGTCTAATAACACTTATATTCACAAGCTCAGGGTCCTTGTGAACGCCAGTAACCTTTCCTTTCTTCAGATGAATTTTGGCACACTTGTCCGAACCAAAGTCCATCCCAATCTCTCTTGTGTAGTTCTTGACGATATTTATATCAGTTTGAAGTTAGGCTTTTACCAGAGGCATAGATCTTCAGGTTATTCATATAAAATACATGAGTGACCTTATGCTCGCGCTGATTCGTGTCGCCACATAGGTATCCAGGAGAATTTCGTAGTGCGAGAGATAGAGGCAGAAGTGTGATGCAAAAAAGCAAAGGGCTCATAGTATTACCTTGAAAGACGCCCCTCTGGATGGTGACGTTGTTCGTTGTCAGACGATCATTCCTAGATGAGATGGAAAATATAGTTTTCCAAAGAGGCATCAATCTCTCTATGCATCTCACTATGTGTGGATGTACCTTCAAGCTTTCCAACAGACAGATGATAAGTCTATGAGAGGTTGAATCGAAAGCTTTCCGGTAGTCAATCCAGGCCATTGACAGGGCGCGCTGATGGGCTGCAGCGTCTTTACGGACACACCTGTCAATTAGCGGGTTCTCTCGACAGCCTGCTACACCTTTTTTCGAGCCACGTTGTTCGTATATCTCTCGCCATACAGGCTCAATTCGTCAACAAATCCTGTTGTTTAGGACAGCTGTAAAGATCTTATACAGTGTGTTCAACTGCGGAATGGGCGTCTCCGACTTTAAATATGAGGTGAATATGTGGGCCAAATATTGGTTTAGTTAGTTAGTTAGTTTGTAATGTAGGCGGGGAGGGCTCCGTGAGGTCCCAACCCCTGGCACTCAAGCTATAAAGCCTATTGTGCCACACCCGTGTTTATTCTCAAGGCAGTACTCCGAACCCGGCCATCCTTCACCGAATGTTTTTGGATCTCGGTGGTTTCCGTTGTTATCAACGTTCTGAGATTGTACCTCTCAGGTGCCAGGCATACCTATCGCACAGTAAACGACGTCCTCCTTTGTTGATCAGGCAAGGTGATCCTCACCCACTCTGCCATTCGGCAGCCTCCCTAGCAGGCTAGGGTGTACGGAGCGATCCCTCTGAGGTCATCAGGTAGATGCACAGATTCGAAGCACTGTCCTGGTGTGTTATGTAAGTGTATGTGTGTGTGTTCATTACTCGAAATCGGCCAGCGACCATCGAGCGTGGTGCCTCCTATAGAAGCTCCCAAGCGCAAGATGAACGCTGACTCATTTTCTAGTCTTCACAGAATCGGCTTCGACCTCCAAGGCTATTCCCCTCGACATGGGGCCCCACCTTGGTACGATACCAGCTTTTTCTGAGGGGACCTACAGTTTAAGGTGGGTTCCGAACCACCGAAGCCCCGGTAGAAGTACATAGAAAAATTTCCAGTGGTACCTGGCTCAGGGATCGAACCCCGGACCTCCTGCATGGAAGTCCGACTCGCTATCGTCTGAGCCACCGAGGCTTCAATGCGCCTATCTAACTCCCCATCTATTTTCCCGTCGTTAGTGAATAGACTACCTAGATATACGTACTTGTCAACTTGTTCTAATTTCTCATGATTTAGGACAATGTTGCATATTGTTTTCTCACTTTTTAGCACTTTTTAGCATGTTAGTCGCAGATACCTTGTTCAACGTCCGCCATCTTTGATATGTATTATGCATAGTTTTCTACAATATTCTACGCATATTACGTCGTTTATGTATTATACGTAGAAAATCTCGAGTGACGAGTCACTGCACAACCCTGGCCGAAAGGGGAGGACGTCCTTGTTCACTCATGCGCGAAATAACACACAAATGATGCGCACAAATTGAAGTTCGAGTGTCATTAAAAATTTTATTATATTATATTACATTCACACAAAAGTACCAGGTATCAAATTGATGCGGCAAATGGATCAAAAGGATGCAACGTTTCGATACCTATATTCATGATCAACTTGATTTAAATTTCGAGATCAATTATCTGTCATAAAATTTCAGCAACTCAACACATTATAAAATTATTTAAACCTCTTACCTAAATGATGATCAATCATTGATGCTCGTTTGAAATTTGAGTTGTTAATCAAATTTTGAGAAAAAATAATTCACTTAGCTCCGTTTTATTTAAATTTATGATTACTGGGGTTATGGCTGATTGTTTACAAATGTCAGCAAATCCCGATCAAGGATCGATTATCGATTTGCAGAACCTGAATTTGGCAGATAGGAATGTTTTTCGAAAATCGTCGAATGTCATTCTGTTTTGTATACTGATGCTAATACGCCTTGAAGTTGTTCTCCTTAATTTTCATTGAATCTGTAAAGCCAATCATATTGAGTTGAGATTCTAGATCAAAATAGCTGCAACAATTTGATACCCCAAGTTTTAGTGTGTTAGAAGTAATTTATATAATAACATATGCAACATAAGCAACGGCCATACCACGCTGGAAACACCAGTTCCCGCTAGATCACTGAAGTTAAGCAGTGTTGGGCGCGGTTAGTACTTGGATGGGTGACCGTTCGAGAATAATACTACTGCATTGCTGTTGGCGGTCGTGAGTGTAGTGAGCCCACACTAGTAGTTATTTACTACAAGAAACTATCCACCTAGAAACACTACCTGAATCGGGTAGTGTCACGCCTACCCCTAGAGGCTCGCCGAAAGGGAAACGGCTTAATGGTATATGTGTGCGTCCACATGAAATGGGCCCTTATGTCCGTTTCACAGTAAAGTAAACTATGCATCTATTTTTCAATATACAATTCGGAAAGTAAGTTGAACGCAACCTGAAATTACATATAAGGCTTTCGTTACCTAAAATTAGGAAGTACACCTTATGGAATTTATGGTTGACTTTGCGACGTTTGACGTTGCAACATATTATTGTGTAAACGAAAGGATTTAAAATCCTTTTTCTATAAATTAACAGGTCAATCCGAGTTATGATTTATTCGGATTCATTTGGATTGAAAATTTGATTCGGATTGAAGCGGATTGAGTCGGATTAATTTCTCAATATATTAATAAAGTTTTTTTATGGAGAGATTAATATAAAGATTAACAGTTTTTCGCATAATAATAGTAATTATTATAAATCATTATAAATGTGGCACAAAAAACAATGGTGGTTTCTGCCTCTTTTTTTTGCTTTTCAGGAAGGCGCCCCTACATATCGACTTCCCGCGGACGCTTCAAGGTACCCAGTCCGCCACTGTCGAAAAGTATGATAGTATGGTGGTGTTCACATAAATAAGAAAGTTAGTCTTCGAGATTCTTTGTGCAGATAAAGTGTTCTAACATAATTTCAGTATAAATATGCGACTTACTTTCAGCAAGGAGAGTCCTTAATTCAAAGTCATCTCAACTTTACACTACCTTTTCAGTATAAACATCGTTTATTTTTCAGGTCTCTACTATCTTAAATATAGGTTTTTACTACCTGTCTTTCAGTCTTTTTTTGGCTTACTTCAATGATTAAAAAACATTCTCAATCTCAGGTTTTATATGCTTCTTTTTGTTACACCTCAAAATAATTCCAATTTTCGACTTAAATTAAGTGTTTGTTTTTTCTGTGTTGTAGTTTAAGAGGTATTCACGTTTTTCTAAGTTGAGGTCAAAATTATTGTTTTCCAGTTGAGTGTGGAACACCGGACATATATCTTCATGCGGATATCCACATATTATTTCATAAATTATAAAAAATAGTGTCATTTAATAATAGTGGAGTAAGAACGAAGTAATGAAAATGTGACGACATAAATTCTAAAGAATGTTGTCAGGTACTCGTGCGTTACTGGCTAACATTTGCTCGTATTTAATCGAGTTCATTCACAAACGGAGTGAAGTGAAAATAATTGATACATATAATATTTTTTACAAGAGCAAGCTTAATATAAACCTGTAATTACTTCCAAATAAACGTGTTAAAAATTTTCTCAAGTATTCTACAGATATATTAGCAAATTATTAATATACAAAAATTATAATAACTATTTTATTGAAATTCTACTTTAAAAAATTCTCTTTGTAACACATATGCACGCATAGAGATTTTTTGTAGCATAAATTTCAAGAACTGGTTACTGAATAAACTGAAGTTGTCATTTTTCGAACCGTTTGGTAAGTGGGTCGCTTGTGAGAGCAGGTCATTTGGATTAATTGCAATATTCAAGATGAATTGTTCTCAAAACATTAACCACAATGTTTAACACAAGAATTTGAAGAGATGTTACCGAGGCATGAGAAGGACTAAATGAGAGGGATAAGACAAACTGATTTGGATCATTACAACCAGCAATATGACTTTCGTATTAGAATAAATTTTAAACAATTAACTATACTATTCATCTTTAAAATGTTTCTATTATGGCAGTTAATGTGTGATATTTTACTCTCATCTTGCTAACAGAAGCGATGACCTATTCAGAAATCGAAAGAGAAATTTTTTCTTAAACACATTACAAGCAACTAAGTAATGGATTTTAGCAATAGTTTCTTAACAGAAATACTTTAATAACTAATAAAGTCTTCTCACAGCGTAAATTTCTATCCCTAATAATTTATTATAAATTATATAAAACATTTAGAAATTTTTTGTGGTTTGGGTTGTACCCGAATAACTGGACGCGTTTTTCTTTTGTGTAAATAATGACGGAATCAAATTGGATTCAATTCGCAAGGGATACAACGATCTAAAGATAAGGAAAACGCGATACGTAATGTAAGTACATCTCCTCAGGGTCATATCATATCTAGATGTATGTACTTACATACAAAAACCATTTACTACTTAAGCAATACCAAAAATTCTTTCGTAGTGACGTCTCTATTTATCTCAATGTAAATACGTAAAAAGTAAACTATGATTTGGTTTGCTTATCAATTAAGCCAAGCTTTATAGTCTTTGTGTCTTGAAACCCCTGCATTAATCATATTGTGAAATTATATTATTCTGACGTATTATGAGCAAACAATCCAAATTTTTGATGTGCAAGAATCCAGGCAATAAATCTTGTTTTTCTAACCAATTCTCTGTAATGTAATCCGATTTTACTGAGTAATAATAAGGTAGTCGTTAGTATATGTATATAGGCCGGCAGACTTTTGAAATTTTATTAGTTACACGTGGAACAGTCCCACAAGGAAGATATTCTTCTACTTAGCGAACATGAAGTTCCTTTTTGCTTCTTTGCTTCTTATCTCTGTGTTCCTTATTCGTAAGTGACGTTTCAATTAATTACAAAATTAAAAATTAAATAAAAATTAAAAATCAGTGTGTTAAAAATTAAAATAAAGTTTCTTCATTCTTTCGATAAATATGATAGCATCTATATCCAGAGAAGCAGTTTTAGTCTGTAAAATGCTTCAGGTAGTTAATAACTACACAAAAACAATGTAGTACTAAATGCAGTTATCAAGTGTTTTTAGTGCGTTTTATTTCACTTGTGAATAAAAATTTGTTTCTTTGGGGTTTTCTGCTCGTTCTTGAATTTCTTTTGCAGAATTCAATCAGAGGGTTATTCCATATTAGAATAGTGGAAGAGAGTTTAAATATGATTACTGGAATTTGATTATAATTAAGAAAAACTAGATATTATTTCACTTTAAGTCACTTATTTACTTTGTAAATTTATTAATTTCAATTATTTTGTTACAGAGTTGTCTGCATCGAAACGTTTATGCGGTATTTGGGATGAAAGTAAACTACAATTATTACCAGGTATGAAACCATTCAAGATGGACTGTATTATGCCTGGCGAAGCCAATACTCCAGACAACCCTGAATCACTTGAAAATTCTGGAAAAGCTGGTAAATCTGCACCAACTGGACAATCTGAACAGGAAAAAAAAGTTGAACATAAATGTCATAAAAATCATCACAACACATATGAGCATGATGACGCCGTGAGAAGATTTTAATGAGTGTTCACTTATTGCATTCCCTACGGACATAACCTATTTTTGGAACGGCTACTACCTACAAAATAGATTTATTCGAAAATTCATAATTTGTAACTCATGTATATCAGGTGATATTGTGTTGAAAATATAAACATCATCTGCTAATAATTGCGTTGATTTCATTCCAATCCAGTTGATTCATTATTGCAATATTCCAGAGAGAGTAGTACAACTATTACTATCTGTCAGTTTTTGTCATATGCATTTTCGTTGGTTTTGGATGAAAGAATATTTAGACGGTTGCGCCGCCGCGCCACACCGCCGCCGCCGGCCAACTTGATTCAAAACCGCGCCACCGCTGATTTGAATTCGGCGCCGTCGGTTCGGTACCGGATTTCTATCCACGCCGGGTGATCCAGTGGCTTTTGATTGGTTGCGGAAATTCCTGCGGCCAATCAGAAGTTAAAGTAAACCAATTTAAGTAAATATCTCATGCTGGAAATTGATCTTTTTTCCCTACTAATTTTTATGTTTCCAAGCTGTACGTCAAAAAATTCTAAATTAGACCCTCACGCCGCGCCGCCGCTGATAAAAATTGCTCGAATTGCCGCCGCCTCACAGTGAGTTTTTTTACAACATTTTGTTCAAAATTCTGCTGACTGCTCAATTTTTGTCCGATTCTAATATATTCTTTTTAAATACTCCTAACGAATTATAAATTCATGTAGCGTTGCTACTTTTTTAGTTTTCTGCAAAAAACTAGCCTAAAAAAATATGAACTTGCCAAGGTGAACCACGAAATCTCGAAACTTTTAAAACCATGAAATCGGTAATATCTTTACACACAAACCTCAAATTCACAAACGTCAACCCCATGAACCTCAACCCCCCAAACCCTCAAACCCGTAAACCCAAAAACCTCAAACTCACAAATCTCAAACGCACAAACCTCAAACCCACAAAAATTATACCTCAAACCCCCCAAACCCACAAACCTCAAACGCACAAACCTCAAATCCACAAACTTAAAACCCCCCAGCCCATAAACCTACAAACCTCAAAATCACAAATCCATAAACCTAAAGCCCCAAACCCACAAACCTCGAACATATAACCCTAGAACCACAAATCCACAAGCCCACAAGCATCAAACCCACAAACCTCAAACCAACAAAACTCGAACCCGTAAACTTACAAACCTCAAACTCACAACTCCATAAACCTGAAATCCCAAACCCACATATATATGTTGAGTTTTATGGACATTGGGTTTGATGTTTGTGGGTTTGCAGTTTTAGGTTTATGTGTTTCAGGTTTGTGGGTTTGAGGTATAATTTTTGTTGGTTTCAGGCTCGTGCGTTTGAGGTTTGTGGTTTTGAGGTTCGTGGGTTTGAGGTTTGTGGGTTTACGGGCTTGGGGGTTTGATGTTTGTTGGTTTGAGGTTCGTGGGTTCGAGATTTGAGGTTTGTGGGTTTACGGGTTTGTGGGTTCGAGGTTTGTGGGTTTGTGGTTTGGAGGTTTGTGGGTTTGCTGTTTGTGGGCTTGCGGATTTGTAGTTTTAGGTTTATGTGTTTGAGGATTGTGGGTTTGGGGTTTTAGGTTTATGGATTTCTGAGTTTGAGTTTTGTAGGTTCATGGGCTTGGGGTTTTAAGTTTGTGGATTTGAGGTTCTTGGGTTTGAGGTTTGTGGGTTTGAGGTTTGTGGGTTTACGGGTTTGGGGGTTTGGGGGTTTGAGGTATGTTGGTTGGAGGTTCGTGGGTTTGACGTTTGTGGGTTACGGGTTTTGGGTTTGTGAGTTTGAGGTTGTGTGTAAAGATATTACCGATTTCATGGTATTTTTGCAGAAACTAAAAAAGTAGCAGTGCTACATAAAATTATAATTCGTTACGAGTATTTATTGAAAAATTTATTAGAATCGGTCAAAAATTGAGCAGTCAGTAGAATTTTGAACAAAACTTTGTAAAACAACTCACTGTGCGCCGGTCATAAGTCTCTCGGCGCAACCCTATAAGTATATTACAACTTTTGCAATTGTGCTTCTGGCTTCTGGATTGACACTTTGTTTATTTTTACCCAAAAATCATAAGAAATTTTCTCTACTTGATGAACGTATATGTCGTGAATGAATATTGGTATTAAATAAAACAACTATATCTTTTAGTTATCATACTAAATTTCTTCCTATGAGTGATCAATTTATAATTTAAAATTTCTGGGTTTTCATTGAATTTAAAGCTTTAATTTGCTGGCAAGCATTTAATGTTATAAAACATGTTTATTTTTCCTACAAGACTACAATCATAAGTAAAACTTGAATTGGACATCATCTAAATGTTTGTTACAAAAAAAAACGAGAACTTTAGAAACGTTCTTCGCAGTTGTCAGTAATGAATTATGTATTTTAAATTAGTGTCGAGGAGATCAGATATTCCGCGGTGCCAAAGAATGATAAAAAAATCTTTTTTCAAAAAGCTACAAAGATGGAAATTTCATCATTTCTTTAATAAAATGATGATGTTTACTTTATATGATCATTCTCGCCCAGGGTCGTGTTATATCTAGTCAACACAAAATAATCAGATTAGGAAATTTTATATTTTCTGCATCTTCAAATTAGAGGAGAAGAACATTTCCAAGCATCACTAATGAAGCTTAGTACTTTGAATAAGAAATAAATTGTACTACACTGCATTATTCAAATTGTAAAATTACATATGATGTTGATGTATTTAATAGAAATATTGCAAATGTATGAATTTCAAGGAAAATATTACTTTTTTATATTGTTGAATCGAATATAAACAGTTATTTAAACAAAATTATAAAACAAGATTTATTTTTGAAGTTTTGAAGCTCAACAATGATTCAATAATTTATAAGTTCGAAAAATCTGTACATTTTTTTGATAATTTTTGTACGGGAATAGAAAAATTCATAATGAATCAGAGCTAAAGAATTTTCTTAATTTACCATTTTTTAAAATTTAATCATGACTGAGTCATCAATAAGATTGAAAAATCAATAAATTCGTTTCAAAAGTTGTTTTTTTTTCTTGAAAGAGGGAGGGGGTGTGAAAAAACTGAAACCTGTCTCTGTTAATCATGATGCGAATAAAAATTTCACATGAAAAACCTGGTCCAATTTTCGTGTTGTTTCATAGTTTTCCATAGTTTTTCATAGTCAACGGCGATACCACGCTGAAAACACCAGTTCCCGTTAGATCACTGAAGTTAAGCAGTGTTGGGCGCGGTTAGTACTTGGATGGGTGCCCGTTTGGGGAATACTGCGTGTTGTTGACCCGTCGTGGGTGTGGTGGACCCACACTGGTAGTATTTATCCACGTAGAAACACTACCCGAATCGGGTAGTGAGGCAATGAACTTTCGAGTTCGAAATGCTAATCAATTTTTTTTTTTTTTTCATAGTTTTCCAACTAAAAGATTATTTATAACCTAGCAGCATTACCATTCGTGAATGACCTGTTCATTATGTTTGCAATGCTTTCGAAAAACCGACAAAACGGTTATAACTGATATCGATAGTGCATACACTTCTTTATATTTAGCGTGAATAAAGTAAGATGAAATATAGATAATTCGATAAATAATTCCTTTATTTTGTATTTGTACAATAATGCACAAGTTCTAAAGTAGTTGGAAATAAAAAATTGAGAATGTTGATGATCGATGCTGAGGACACATGAGTCCAGGCCCGCCTTCGGATTTAGCTATAACTTTTTTTGCTTTGCTTGTACAATTTATGGATATCGTTGTACAAAGTATAAATTCGCGAAAAAATTCAAGAAATAAAAAATTTGATTTTTAAACTAGTGCCGCTGGCCGGTACACGGTGGGGCGAAAAAAATATCCCCTGTGGTTACATTGACTTTCAGAAGACAATTATTATTATTATCTGATTTTAACTTTTTTTTTTATAATGAAAGGGAAAAGAAATTCTGTATCGAACTGTCATGATCGATTTTGAAATTTTGGTTTATTTTTTGTTTATTTAATAACAAAAATGAAAAAAAATTGACTTTTGCAGTACACAGGTTTTCAAAAAATGCTTTCATTCAATCAAAAATACCTAGAAAACTGAAAGCAACTATCCAAAAAAGATATCGAATAGCAATGCAAATGTTAAATATTTAATTAATTTGTCATCAACAAATAAGTGAATGAAAATGGTTTTGTGGGGATTAGCGGCGACGCGTCACTTGATTCGTACTGAATTTGAACAATTTATGGACAAACAGAGTTTTTTAGTTGAATTAATAAAAGTTGATAAACAAAAAACTTCGACAAGATTTATTTCTCAGAAAATGTTTTCCTAAGAAAATTTGTCCATCGAATTTTGCATTGTTATTCTTGTTAATGAAGCCTATAACGTTTTTTCTATTTTAGAAAAAATTTCTCAGAAAATTTTTTCCTCAGAAAATTTTTTCATCGAATTTTGCATTGTTATTATCGTTGATGAAGCCTATCGCGTTTTCTCAATTTTCGAAACAATTTTCTCCTTACAAAATTTTTCCGTCAGAAAATTTTTTCATCGAATTTTGCATTGTTACTGTTGTTATTAAATCCAATAGCGTTTATTCAATTTTCGAAAAAATTTTCTCATTACAAAATTTTCTCCTCACAAAATTTTTTCCTCACAAACTGTTTTCATCGAATTTTGCATTGTAATTGTTGTTATTGAAGCCAATAGCGTTTTTGCCATTTTCGAACAAATTTTCTCCTTACAAAATTTTCTCCTCACAAAATTTTGTCATCGAATTTGGCATTGTTATTATTGTTGATGAAGCCTATAGAGTTTCTTCAATTTTCGAAAAAGTTTTCACCTTACAAAATTTTCCCTCAGAAAATTTTTTCATCGAATTCTGCATTGTTATTGTTGTTATTGAAGCCTATAGCGTTTTTTCAAATTTCAAAAAAAATTCCTCCTTACAGCATTTTCTCCTCACAAAATTTTTTCCTCAGAAAATTTTTTCACCGAATTTTGCTTTGCTATTATTGTTATTAAAGCCTATAGCCTTTTTTTCAAATTTCGAAAAAATTTTCTCCTTACAAAATTTTTTCCTCAGAAAATTTTTTCATCGAATTTTGCATTGTTATTGTTGTTATTAAAGCCTATAGCGTTTTCTCAATTTTCGAAAAAATTTTCTCCTTACAAAATTTTTTGTCAGAAAATTTTTTCATTGCATTTTTCATTGTTATTGTTGTTATTAAAGCCTATAGCGCTTTTTCAATTTTTGAAAAAATTTTCTCCTTACAAAATTTTTCCCTCAGAAAATTTTTTCATCGAATTTTGCATTGTTACTGTTGTTATTAAATCGTCTAGCGTTTTTTCAAACTTCGAAAAAATTTCCTCCTTACAAAAGTTTCTCCTCACAAAATCTTTTCCACAGAAAATTTTTTCATCGAATTTTGCATTGTTATTGTTGTTACTAAGGCCTATAGCGTTTCTTCAATTTTCGAAGAAATTTTCTCCTTACAAAATTTTCTCCTCACAAAATTTTGTCATCCAATTTGGCATTGTTATTATTGTTGATGAAGCCTATAGCGTTTCTTCAATTTTCGAAAAAATTTTCTCCTTACCAAATTTTTCCCTAAGAAAATTTTTCATCGAATTTTGCATTGTTATTGTTGCTATTAATGCCTATAGTGTTTTCTCTATTTTTAAAAAAATTTTCTCCTTACAAAATTTTTCCCTCAGAAAATTTTGTCATCGAATTTTGCATTGCTACTGTTGTTATTAAATTCTATAGCTTTTTTTCAAATTTCGAAAAAATT
Organism: Andricus quercusramuli; assembly: GCA_932178445.1. Classification (NCBI taxonomy): domain Eukaryota; kingdom Metazoa; phylum Arthropoda; class Insecta; order Hymenoptera; family Cynipidae; genus Andricus; species Andricus quercusramuli. The sequence continues at coordinate 1,952 of CAKNXH010052159.1, read as the reverse complement.
TTCTCCTCACAAAATCTTTTCCACAGAAGATTTTTTCATCGAATTCTGCATTGTTGTTGTTGTTATGAAAGCCTATAGCGTTTCTTCAATTTTCGAAAAAATTTTCTCCTTACAAAATTTTTCCCTCAGAAAATTTTTTCATCGAATTTTGCACTGTTATTGTTGTTATTAAAGCCTATAGCGTTTTTTCAATTTCCGAAAAAATTTTCTCCTTACAAAATTTTTACCTCACAAACTGTTTTCATCGAATTTTGCATTGTAATTGTTGTTATTAATGCCTATAGCGTTTTCTCAATTTTCGAAAAAATTTTCTCCTCACAAAATTTTTCCCTCAGAAAACTTTTTCATCGAATTTTGCATTGTTATTGTTGTTATTAAAGCCTATAGCGTTTTCTCAATTTTCGAAAAAATTTTCTCCTTACAAAATTTTTCCGTCAGAAAATTTTTTCATTGAATTTTTCATTGTTATTGTTGTTATTAAAGCCTATAGCGTTTTTTCAAATTTCAAAAAAAATTCCTCCTTACAACATTTTCTCCTCACAAAATTTTTTCCTCAGAAAATTTTTTCACCGAATTTTGCTTTGCTATTATTGTTATTGAAGCCTATAGCCTTTTTTTCAAATTTCGAAAAAATTTTCTCCTTACA
>CAKNXH010052158.1:0-14392 GCA_932178445.1 Andricus quercusramuli | reverse complement strand
TTTCAGCCAAAGAAGATGAATTTTCAAAGAAAAATGTAACACATGATATTTCAAACAAAAAAGTCGAATTTTCAATTCTAAAATTCATAAATTTGATATTGGGCATTTTTTAACAATTGAAATTCAAAGAATTTTAATTTTACATGCTCTAAAATTGAAAATGTTCCCTTTTCAAGTTATAAAATTGATCAATTTTCAGTTTCAAATGCTCAGTAGAAACATTACTTGATGATTTTAAGTATTCTTCATTTAAAGGCTGTTTAATATCAAAGACTTTAATTCGGTATTCATTCAATTATTTAAAGTATTTAATTTTAAATTGTTTAATTTCAAACGTTTATTTCAGCAATTGTAAGGATTTTTACTTAACATTCATCATTATTGAACTAATCATTGGTTTTAATTATTTTTTCAACTATGTTATCAATTGCCAACGGCGACACCACGATGAAAACACCAGTTCCCGTAAGATCACTGAAGTTAAGCAGCGTTGGGCGCGGTTAGTACTTAGATGGGTGACCATTCGGGAATACTGCGTGGTGTTGGCCCATCGTGGGTGTGGTGGACCCACACTGGTAGTATTTATCCACCTAGAAACACTACCCGAATCGGGTAGTGAGGCAATGAACTTTCGAGTTCGAACTGCTAATCAATTTTTTAAATTTATTTTATCAATTTATTTTCAAGCGGTACCATTTCGAAAGATTAAAAAATAAAACCAAACCATTTTCAATTCAAGATTATTTAATTTTAAACCATTCTAGTTTAAAATAATATAATGATGAAAATTCTGATCTAAACTCTGATCAACAAGATAAAAAATGTCTAAATATACAATTTTATAAAATTTAGAAAGTGGATAGTCATAAAACTTCTATGGTAACAAATATATTTATTTCAAACATATTATCATCCAAATAATAATTCCTTCGTACAATTTCGAAGATTTAAAATTATTACCAAGGAATTTCATCCATTATAAGTGATCAAGCAAAATCAACAAGCAAAGAGAGCGACCTATATAGCAATTTATTATTGGTCTAGTATTGTCAAAATCTGCATTGATTAGAATTTTCTGCTTACTAGTTACATTCTCATCCTATAATGAGAAGGTATTACACGTGTCAAATTTGACCCCACCCATTTTTGTCAAATGTCCACGTTCTGAGACCCCTAAAACCAAAAACAGGTTTTTTACAAAATGTCTGTCTGTCTGTTAGTCTGTCTGTAGATTTTTAGATTGTTAGCACGATAACTTCCAAAAGAATTAACCTATGGAATTGGGCTTCGGTATACTCTTCAAGTGTCCTAAAATGAAGGAGAATTTCGTTAGTCAGCCATTCTAGATGAAAATTCAAAAAGTGAGAGCATTCTGCAAATTTTTGAGACAATTTTGTTTCAAAATTTGAAAATTATTTGCAAGGTTATTCATAGTACTCGAAAATTCAAACAAATTATTCCAATGACATTTTTCGATAAAATGAAAATTTTCTGAGCTACAGCAAATTCAGAATCGACACGGAAAAAATAAGTCTCGGAACATTTCCTAGATTAGTGTTGAACTTTTGGACGGGCCATCATTTTCATAAAGTCTCGTATACTTTCTTTAAAGTGGTCATAAATTTTCATGGAAAAATAAAGAAAGGTAATGGAAGTTTTCAAGCGCAGTCACGGAACAACAGTCTTGGACTTCTTGTCAAACAGTTTACAAAAACAATGTATACAGTCATGGACTGGCTATAAAAAAACTATTCATATTTGCAAAGACTTGAATTGAATAAGTGCGTGATTCAAAAACTGAGAACTCGAGAATTATTAAATCTGCATAAATTATTTACAACAAAAAGTAATTTTAAAACGCATAAAGATATTAAGAATGATTTAAAATGATTATTTATAATGAAATAGGTATGCCTTTTTTTGAAGTTAAAATCAATCGCTTATTTTTACAACTGGTCACAAAAAGGATTTAAATCTCCAAGATTTAGATGAGGTGAAAAATTTCATTCTCTTGCTACCTTATTCTGCTAGGCATCAAATTCCTTTAACAAAGTTGCACGGTTGTTTCTTAAACGATCATTTACAGGGTTCACAATTTTTATTAGCATTAAGTATTCCTACGTCTTTCTCAATCTTCGCGATACTACTTATAATTCATTTATTCCTATTCGAAATAAATTAGAAGATGGCTATTATTAAATTGCAAGAAACTGGATGTAAACAGATTTTATTTTCAAGTTCGTATTTCTGTACACAAATGTTTATAAAAATATTAGAATAAAATATATGAATGTGTGTCATAATAGGCTAAAATGTGTTTGTTTTTCATTATAAAAACATTTACATAAAAGCCATCTTTACATTTACAATTTCAATAAAGAATAAAAAGTTGTTTAGAAGTTAATCGAGTCAGCACTAATACTTCTTGAAACACTGAGAGGTCCCCGAGATATTTAGAATCAAACATCTGGGTTATTTTTTCTTCGAAAGGATACGCAACAATTATTTGAACAATTTCCTTATTCATTTAACAAAATTTATTATTCTGAAATAGAATCTAAAATACTTTCACTATGTGGATTGTTGTTAAAATTACTATTTCTCATCAAAAATTTCATTTAAAATGATCGTTTTTTTAATAACAATCTACAAAAATGATTTTTGAATCTATCTCAATAATCCTTTCATCTTTTAAGAGTGTAAACGCAGATAAGTTTTTTCTTAGTTTGAAATTTTGCACAAAGAGTGCACAAAGGAAAAAAAGATTGATTTTTTGTTGACTTGTTATTAATTTCTTCAATCTAGAATCAAATTCTTTAATTTAAAAAATAAGAATATTTCAATTTAATTTTCAAACAGAAATGTCATCTTATGCTATAGTACTATGTAATTATTTATTAATACTACATATGAAATTGTCTTAAAAAATTTCCATTACATGGATTCTATATTTTTTCCATAGAATCGAACGGTGCAATTAGTTTTTATGTAATATCTCACAAGTTTGAAGAAATTATTTGAACAATTATATTTTGAATGAATAAAAAATCTATTTCTTCACGTTAAATCATCCCTTGGTCAAAAAATAATTTTCCGTGATAAATTATATTTTTCCATTGTTTAAACAAAAATTATTTAAACAATGTGTTTGATTTGTTATGCAACGTCAGTCCTGCAGCAATTTGTCCAATTCGCAGCCCTCACTCAAATTCTTTTTACGCGACCATAAAGTTTTCAGCTGTAGCACAACGCCAAGATTTTTTATCGTGTTTTCAGCGCGAATGATTAGCCGAGGGGCTTGAGCGGTTAGGAATGAGTTGCATTAGTCTCGTGTCTAGAGGATAGATAGTTCTGATCCTCGCAGCGTGCGTCCGATTTTTTAGAGCGTAAAAAGCAAGCGATTAATATAAGTAGTAATTGTGTATGTTATATTATATTTAAATAGATATATAAGTTAAAGATAATAATATTATAAATTTAAAAAAGAATTTTTTATTTTTTCATTAGCATAAATGACTAGCTTGACAGTCTATGAACCCATCCTTGACTGTGTTCGAGAATTTAATACTGGAGTGTTGAATGGCTTACAAATTTTTCTGTGATGTTTTGTTGATGGAGTCAAGGAGTGCTTCACTGACTATGCTAGACGCAATTTAAGAAATCTTATATTTCTTCAAGCACTATTTGCATGCTTTTCCAATACGATTGAGACTTTTTTAATTTTTTCGAAAAATCGAAAATTCAAAGTTTTATCACACAAAAAAAAATAATGAAAAATAAAAATGTCCATTTTGCGATTAAACTATGCGAGATACGAAAAAAAAAGAATCTACAAAAATTGTAAACTAAAAAAATTCTGAACATTTATCACTCATCACTTTCTGATGGGAGGCGTAGTTTTTGTTTCAATTGTAAAAAACGGATTCAAGAATAAAAAAATGGTATTATTATATTATTATATCATCATATTTTCAAATTAAATATCAAGCGCGAAGCGCGAATGTCTGGATGAGAATGTGTTCCTTAAGGTCGATAGAACCTCAAATAAATTAGATCTCCTCTTTAACAAATTTAATAATCACTTCATATGTAGAGGTTCTGATAATTTTATAATATTTGCAAATAAACTTTTTCTTTTCATCTAAGTCGATCACGAAGTGCAAAAACATGGAGAAACCGAGCGTAAAGCACGAGGTAAATACGTCCGAGCGCGTAGCGCGAGGTGAATAGATTATCAGGCGCGAAGCGCGAGACCCAACAGCCCCGCGCCCTAGGCGCGCTCAAATTGCGAGTGAAGGGATAAATCAAAGGCATGAATCGAAAGTCGTTTTTTTTCTCACTGCAAAATAAATTTTTTCATAGCCCTTATGTTTGAAAATATTTCCCCAGATTTTGGTAGCAAAAAAAAATGGTATAAAGTTAATAATAATGAAATTTTAATACTACAACATGATCAACATCTTTCTCGTGAAAGGCTAAACGGATTTCGAAGATTCTTGCGTTGTAAATTTGTTTAAAATCGTCAATTCCAGAAATCATTCTTGCTAGACCAATACTACGATTCTATATAGGGGGTCGTGCATAAATTACGTCACACTTTTTTTTGGGAGGGGGGGGTAGCATAGTTTACATAATGGTGAAAAACTACAGGGAAAAGTCGGAAAAAGCTGTACACGGGGGGGGGGGGGGTCCGCATTGTCGGAAGATTGCGTTACGTAATTTATGGACGACCCCTGGGTCGCTTTTTTGTTTACACACACTTTTTGATGTGCCTGTGTTGTTAATAATAATAATTACTATGCTTTTCTTATTTTAATATTATTTAAACTCACGTTTTTACTACATTTTTCAATTTCAACTTATAGAATTTCCTGATAAAAACTTCGCTTGTGGTCAAAAGCACAATTGAAAAGAGAGAGAGAGAAAAGAAAAGAAGAGAAAGTCCCTGTCGACTATTGGCCATCCGTTTCGCTCCACTTGGACTGATGCGCTCGACCGAAAAATTTAACAAGGTACACGCTCCTTGCTCTCGGTACCTAACACTAGAAACTCATGAGTCTGGATTTTAATTACTTTAATTTGAACACCTACACTCCACCACATTTAAAAATGAAAAAAAAAAAATAATAAAAATACTGCGATGGCTCACAACTGAAAAGTGCAAGACATTTAAAATGTATTCGAAATTTACTTAGTCATTAATGCATAACATTTGACTTTTTATGAAAGAATAACCATTCTGAATGTACAAAGAGAGTGCCAGGTATTGTGTTTTCCATATGGATTAATAATTTTTGTGAATAAAGGTCATGACCCCATAGTAAAATTGTGAAATTCCTGGGATCCAATGTTTGAATAGTTTCGAGAAAAAAGAGTTTAAAGTTCATGTCGCCGATCTTATGGACTAGAAAAATATATCTTTCAACTTCCCGAGATACGGGCTCGAATCTCGCGGCCTACAATTATCTTTTGTATTATTTTATTTATTTATTCATTTTTAATACATGAGCATTTATATTTTCAAATGAGGGATCGAAACGAATGAAATTGTATTAGGAATACAATTTCGTTCATACTCTCATTTTCAAATATGTATAAAAATGAAATGAAAATGACAATGATAAACACTAATTCAAAAAAAAGGTCGACATTGCATTATTTTTGAAGACTGATTATAATAATTCAAAAACTGGTTAGTTCACATTGTAATTTTGTTTTGAACAGAAATTTTTAATTCACTCATCCCTATTCCGAGTCAAAATAATCATTCTTTAAGAAAATTTCCAGTTACATGAGACGATGTTAATTATCATTATCTCGTGTAACTATTGGACCTAGAATTTATCTAGACTTCCGACTGGAACTGGAATCCATGTAGAAGAATTATAATTTTCATGAATATATTCCAGTTCCAACTCAGAAATTATTAAAATTTGAAAATTCTCTGTTGCACTCAGAATTGAAATTAAATAAAAAAATTTCCCTGTTACACGCCTTAGTTACCACACCTTAAAATAATTATATAACACTCGCATTACCCCATTTCTTATCCATCTGTGAATGATTCGTATGTAATTAATTGAATTGATTGAAAAATCGGGAAATTTATTTAAGAATTGAAATAAGTAAATAAAAATTTCACGAGTTTATAAATAAGATTTTTTTTTAAGTTCTTACAAATATCCAAATGTGTAGAAATGTTAAATTTTCTGTGTAAGTATCTTTTTGATGGTACAAATTTCAATTTAAACTAGATTCGACTTAAAAGTTTGTGAATTTAATCCATAATTAATATATATGTTTATATTTTTTCGTATATGAATTTCAAGTACTTAAATTTTATTACATACCTATCATACTAATGTTTTCAATAAAATATATTTTTCTGAGTTTAGCGAAGATGATACAAATTAGTTTGAATCAAATACGTATGAATTCAGTGATATAATTTTACAAATAAAAAACTTCTTTATTTAATTCAATGTCGCAATCATTTAAACAAATTTAAGCACTTTCGGCAAGATTCACGGATTTGAATGAAAATTCCATAACTCTTTCCTGAATTTCCGTGATCAACGAAATTCCCCGACATTTGCAGATTTTCCAGGTAGGTGGATACCTTATATTTATTAGTAACTGTAAATTCGTTAATAATTCTTTCCACTTACTGTAATTCATTCCGAACTAAAAGAGGGCCCCTAAGTTCCATAAAATCAAATGTAGACAGTAGGGCGGAGTGAAAATGATTAAAATAGTCGAATCGTTCGAGCTGAGGGAAAGAAATTTGTGAGTTGACATCCGAAAAAAGTAAAAAAAATGCAATCGGTCAATATCTTCTGTTCTCCTTTTTGATTTGAAAATTTTAAAAAACGTCTCTATTGCTTCGGAAGTCATGGCGAATCTTCTCCATGTACAGTTTTTGCTGATGAACAATGATGAAAAATTATGAATAAACAAAGTTTTTTGCTCAATTTAGAATTTTTTTGAAAATTGACAAAAATATAATACAAAAATATGAATTTTCTATCAAGCAGTTGCATTTTCTTTGATGTTGTTCAATTTTCCAGTGAAACAGACGAATTTTCAACCTGAAAATGTCAGTTTTCAAGAAAAATAACACAAAAAGATTAGGAGGGGGGGGGGTAGGTGTTTGACATATCTCACTGTATCCTCGAACAACCAAAACAAATCAATTTCGAATTAGACAGTGGCACTTTTAACTGAAAAGATGAAACTACGAGAAGAGACAAATTTTTTAACCAAAAAAAAAACGAGTTTTCATCAAGAGATGAATTTTTACCTAAGAAAATTTTTGTAAACAATAAAGAAAAAAGCTTTTATCCAAAGTGTGGAATTTCCATTCCAAAAAGACAAGCTTTCTATACAACAGTTGAATTTTCATCTGAATCATTAAATTTTCCACCAAAAAAGATGAATCATTAACCAAGAAGATTAATTTTCAAAACAGAAATTCTGAACAAAAACACACAGTTTCAATCAAGGAATTGATTTTTTTTACTAAATTCTTCAATTCTCAAAACAGAAAGTTTTAAATAAGAAATAGTTGGAATGAACCGAAAAAGAGTACCTTTTGAAAAATAGTGGAATCTTTAACCAAAGGAGTAGAAAGGAGTAGAAAGGAGTAGGATTTTCCAGTCAAAAAGACGAATTTTCAACCCGAATATGTTAATTTCGAACAAAATAACGTAAGACGATTTGGCGGGAGGAGGTGTTTAGCCCAATCTTACTGTTTCATGAAATAACATAGTGGTTCAACTTTTAACCATTAAAAGATTTTTGTGTTAAAGAATGACTTTAAAAAAAATTGTTGTATTTTCGAACAAAAAAATTAAATTTTAATCAGGATAATATCATTTTTAATCAAACAAGATTTATTCCTGATCAGAAATTGATTAGTATACTTTTCAACCAAAAAAAGAATGAAATTCCAACCAAGAATAGTAAGATTTTCTTATTGGATCCTATTGATTCAGTTCGCATTTCGACTATCCCGAAGTATAAGTCACTAAAAAAGTTTTCCGTATACAGAGTGTATCAACTATATTTTACTTCGCTAGAGTGTCGTATCTCTATATATTTTTAAATGGAGATACGACACACTAGCCAAGCATAATGTAGTTGATACGTTCTGTTTTCGGAAAAATTGGTTAGTGACTTATTCTTCGGGACAGTCGATTTATAATATGTTCAATAAACATTCCGATTTTTTTAAGATTCTAAAAATATCAGGTTGAAAAGCTGCAACCATCACTTCAAAAATAAAGCTAATTTTCTATTGCATAATTTTTGAATTTTTATATTCAGAATTCACGAAGTGTCTCTTACTAATTAATATTTGAGGCCCCTCAAAAATTCTGAAATTATACGACTGTAAAACTAAATACATACAATTTTAAAATCTTAGTATAATTTTCATCTTTCTATTTTTTATTTGTAATTATTTGTATTCTTCCTTTTTTATTTATTCACAATATGTGTCATAAATTGTTGAAGGAAGGTTGAAGATTTCATAAGAACACCTTACGTCATTCGTAGATAACCTCTTATTTGTTTATTCATTTATTATTTTATTGCTAGCTTTGCGCAGTGGAGACATTGTAACCAATGAGGTTCTACCGAAGTGCGATTATTGCCAGTTGAAAACTTTTACCAATTATTTTATTGCCATTAGTGCTTCGCAAATTTGAAAATATCTTATGCGGAAAACTTTTTACTCCCCCCCCCCCCACCCATGAAAGCCATCATAGAGAAGTCGCTGAACCACCCCCACCCAAAAGACAGAAAATTCCCAATTGAAAAGGGTTGAATTTCGAAAAACATAAAACAATTATTTTAAAAGTACTATTCGGAAAATTTCATTTGTTTAATTCTCGGTTTCAGTTTTAATTTTGAAAAGCGAACACTTTCATTTAGATTCTTCAGCTTCCTATTTATAAACTTTCCTTAACTTATTCCCTGCCTTTCATTCGATGAATATTTTGTTTTGAGAGATAATAAGATAGATAAGAAGATTGTAATTATTTATGAAGTTTATACTCGTGAATATAATTTAAATGAAATTTGTGAAGTAGAATCGATAGTGCTGCTGAGCAGATAAATCACAGCCTCGAACGCCTACGACCTTTCCTATGGTTTATTCATTGCTGGAAGTTCACCATCGAAAATTCGACTTTTTGAACGCCCGCTCGAACAAGTTGATGTAAACTTTTTCGCGCATTGGAGAAGCGGAACGTTCGAACGATGAATTTGAAAAGGAGATTCCATTCGAGGGCGACAAGTGGATTTCAAGAACGACCAAAAATCGTCACCTCCCGAATCAGGATGCAGAAAAGTTATTGAGTTATATTTGCGACAAATCGTGAAATTCCGGAAAAAAGATACAAAGAGAAAATTGTTGCGCAGAGTAAATATATTTCGTATCTCAATATTTTAATAGCAAACCTTAAATGCACAAAGACAAGCTTACTCTATTTCATCGTTTTGAAGAGAATGCGCTCATGTGACAATCATCCAAGAACAATAAAACGCAAAATCGTGAAATGTATGCGTAAAATTTTCCCACGATTATCTTTTATTCATGATGAAAAAATAAGAACACAAAACTGGCTCTCGCATTCGGGACAAAACGTTGAAATCAAACTTTTTTTTTCAATTTTTTAACTAAAGAATTACACGCTTGTAAAATGAATTCATAAAAGTTTTTTAGCTTTTAAACGATGTATATTTCATGATTCAATTTCCATACACAAATCTATGCAATCCATTAATTCTCAGGTAATTCAAAAACTTGTACAAGCTGAATTATTTCTTTTTAAGTTGCAACATAACTTTCAATAGTAAGCATAGTGAATATTTTCGGAAATATTCGGTATTCACCATCCTATTCAGAATTTATAAGAATTTATGAATTTTTTGACAATATTTCTCGAATTTGAATTTTCGAGAATTTCATAACGTTCATTGATTTTGAGTTTTTGAGAAATCACAAATACTCTAGTTAATACGGGCATCTCGTATGAAGGCGTTTTTAAAGTTTTTACTAAGTTGAGTTATTTTGCTAAATCGGACTATTTAGACGTCTTGATGCAAACTCCAATTTTGCCAGAAACGACTACTAATCAATCTAAACAAAATTCTAAAAAAATTAAGAAAAGAATCTGTCATTATTTTCAGTTCACGCAAAATGTACTGCTCTACAACTTTTGCTGTTGCGTCATTCATATTTGCTTTATTAAGAAACTAGTTATTTTGGAAAAACTGAACATGATCAATTTTGCTCTGACAAATGGGTAAAAAATGATTAACTTTGAGAGATAATAACGCATGACCTATTGAGGCCAGGTCATTGTTTTTTCAAAATTACTGAACATGACGTATAGTTTAATTAATATATAGAACATTCTTTTGTGAAATTAACATGTTCCCGAGTGCAATTGTAATTTTCAGTATTTGACTCATCAACCACTTTAAAAAAATCCTTCTACCTTGAAGAATCATAATTCGGCACCTGCTGAAGTTAGAACGTTCCTTAATTTCTCACACTTCTCAGAATTTGATCTTGATTAATTTTGCTCTTGAAAATTTTTCTTTAAATTTGTAATGAAAAGGGTTAATTCACGCAAACAAGACTTTTTGAACTTTTTCATATATATTTCCTGGACGCTGAGTAGTAATTTGTAGCAAATTTTGAATTTTTATCAGGATTGCTACATAAACCGTACTAGCAAAAAATGCGCTCTGCCTAAATTAATACGGTGAACAACTACCAAATGCCTGGACTAAGTTTGGACCTAGCTTACTAAAGTAGATTTCATCCACTTCGAATTTGTATGCACGTACAAGTACATGATATATGTTATGTATGTGTATAGGAAGTTCGTTCCCTGAGTCCAGATAGACTGAAAATAATCAAGTTCGTGATCCTAGCTCTGCCCTCTCATCCTATGTCATCTATGTATAGAGTATTAGAGATAGAAGAGGCAGAGAATATAGAAAGATAGAGATGAAGGAGACGCCAGGGCGATTCGCCTCGTTTCACACGACACAGCCAAACGTGTCGTATACGCACACCCACCTATTCACAAAATCAGATGGGAAACGCTTCCTGTGTCGACCATTCATTCGACCAATCCATTGTCCTGGAATACCTAGATCCGTATCTATTACGAAACCCGTTCATTTATAACTTTCGGTCACTCCGAACTCAGACGACAATTTAATTCGATAACGAACAATACTTCAGCGAAGGGTCGAATATCGTCAAAATTTTGTGTTCGTTGCTTCCAACTCAATTGCATTTCAAGTGATAGTTTTTTTAATGTAAACATACATCATTTATTACCCACCTCCCATCCCTCCTTACACATCTTTCCTCCCACTTTTTCTCTAACCCTTTTCTATATATACCTCTGTCTCCTAACTCTCACACCCTCCCTCACCCCTTCCTAATCTCTCCTTAAACCCTTCATCAGTATAACATCCCATCTATCTTTCCACCGCCACTCGTCTATAACCTTCAACCTTCTCATATCTTTCTATCTCTATACAATATTCACCTATGAACCTCCTCACAACCTTCTCTTCCAGTCCTCATTTCAATCCCTCTGTCCATCATCAATACCATCGAATTATCTTACCTGTTTACCATCCCGAACCTTCCTCCTTCCATCGCTTCTCATTCCTTTCTATCTCTATACAATATTCACCTGTAGACCTCCTCACAACCTTTTCTCCCACTTCTCATCCCAATCCCTCTGACCATCATCAATACCGTCGAACTATCTTAACTTTTTGCCATCCCACATCATCATCCTTCCGTCCTCCCTTCCCATCAATCGTTTTTCATCCCTCTATCTGATTTACATATATATTCCCACACAACAGACCCCCTTCTCTTCATCCATAACACTCCATTACCTATAACAACAAAAAACCTAATCTCTTCGCTATTGTATTACTTCCTATCATAACACTCACATCGTCACCATGACCCGCATCCATGTAGTCTTCTTCCCATTTCCTCTTTTCTACTTTTTTATCTCATCGATCCATATACTTCCACACTACCTTCATCCCTCTACTTCTCCTCTGCCATCTCTCCATCTCCATAACCTTGAACCTTCTTACCTCATGGAGCATCTCATACCTTCACCTTTATACCCATTTCACATTACATTCTGCATGCTCCATGAACTGCACCCATCTACCTCTTTTCTGTTTCCTTATTTTCGTCATAACCATCATCTATTAGTTAGTTAGTTGTGATGTAGGCTGGGGGGGGCCGTGAGGTCTCAACCCCTGGCGCTCAAGCTATAGAGCCTATTGTGCCACACCCGTGTTTATTCTCAAGGCAGTACTCCGAATCCGGCCATCCTTCGCCGAGTGTTTTTGGATTTCGGTGGGTTTTCGTTGTTATCAGCGTTCTGAGATTATACCTCTCAGGTGCCAGGCATACCTATCGCACAGTAAACGACGTCCTTTGTTGATCAGGCAAAGTGATCCTCACACACTCTGCCGTTCGGCAGCCTCCCTAGCAAGCTAGGGTGTACATAGCAATCCCTCTGAGGTCATCAGGTAGATGCACAGATTCGAAGCACTGTGCTGGTGTGTTGTGTAAGTGTATGTGTGTGTCTGTTCATTACTCGAAATCGGCCAGCGACCACCGAGCGGAGGTCCCTTGAGAGGGCCTGCCTCTACGCAAGGAGATCGCTGACTCATTTTCGAGTCTTCACGGAATCGACTTCGACCTCCAAGGCTATTCCCCTCGACATGGGGCCCCACCTTGGTACGATGCCAGCTTTTTCTGAGGGGACCTACAGTTTAAGGTGGGAATCAGTGAACTGTAATTAGTTAGTGCACAGCTTAAAACTAATATAAAAATTATTATTGTTTACGTAAATCACGTTATACTAGAGTAGAACGCATGAAGAAACGTCGCGAGCGTAGCTCCCGTTCTTCGCTCTCGCACAGCTGTGCACACTGCAGCGTGTAGTGACCAGCCGGCGAATCAGTGCGCTGTTATTTTTATTGTTAATGTTCAATAATTCATGAAAATGAAAATAAAAATGCATCAGTCAACCACAGAAACGTGCAGTTCTGACATTAGTTCGACGAGGGAAATGAAAAAACGTTATTAAATAATGTTTAAAACGTGAAATTAATTTTAAAAAATACCTATAATACCCATTGAATGGAAAAACAACCTAACTCGTTTTGTTTATTTTCCATTATTTGAATTAATTTTTTATTTTTTAAATTATTTTCCTCAACATGATTTCACTTTTAGATTGTAATACTTTATGTGTATGAAAGAATTTATTTTTAAATTGATATTTTCTTAGTTCAATAAGAGCTTGAAATCTTTAAATCGATTTATCTCAAAACACGATTTTCCGAGTTAGGTTTTTTTTTACCCAACGCTTCATATATATTATATTACATTATATTATGGGGAACTGAATGACTGGTTCGATATTATGCAAGGCGTGAAAGAAGGATGCGTTATGCCCTCGTAGCTATTTATCCTATCTAGGATACGTCAAGGTACGTGGGTTAGCTTGCGCAGATGACAAGATTGTTATGGCAGAATCAGTCGTGGACTTGCAAAGGATGTTGAATAAACTTAATACAAGCATGAAGAACATGGGCCTCAATATTAGCGTAAATAAAACGAAAATCATGGTGTTTGAGGGAAAAAGTGAGAAAAAAATGTGCAACATTGTCCTAAATGATGAGAGATTAGAACAAGTTGACAAGCACGTATATATAGGGAGTCTATTCACTAAGGACGAAAAATTAGATGGGGAGTTAGATAGGCGCACAAATAAGGGTAAGCAGGTTATCGGAAGAGCAGGATCCATCCTCACAAATAAAAACATATCAAAAAAAGCTAAAATGGCCATACATAATTCTATATTCGTACCGACTGTACAGAATGCCCAGAGGTAGACCGCCGAAAGAATTGTTAGAATCTGTTAATGAGACATTAAAACGAAGAGACATTAGACGCCGTAGAAATACAAGAGCTTGCATGAAAAAATGCATGGACGTGAAGGAAGCTAGAGTAGCCAGGACAGAAAAGTGTGGCGACAAACAGTTTGTAAACAGAGTAACAATAGAATGAATGACGCCTGAAACAAAGACCTTGGATACTAATGGGCCCAAGTGGGGAACCATACATAACAGTTTTGTGAGGCTCCTCACTTGCGAGAATTCCAGATCAATCTAAAATATCTATACCTAACACTTATGTACCTATATACCTACCTATAGTATACCTACATACCTATTTACTATTTTCCAACCGAGCAAGTCACGCCTACCCCGAAAGGGAAATGGCCGAATGGTATAATAATAGTAATAATATTATGCG